>LNAC01000457.1:731322-772215 GCA_002007465.1 Ailurus styani | reverse complement strand
CCTCCAGGGTGGGCGACGCTGGAGGAGAGGCTCGCGGCTTCCGCTTGCTGGAGGCGCCCGACAGCAACTTCAACAGACCCTTTTTTTCTTTCTGGAAAACGACAAAGCACGTTAATTGGAGATGGACGGGACTGTTGTTACTGTAATCGTGATACGGTGTTACAGTCTTGACTTCTGGTTTGGTGATTTTTTTCCTCTAAGATTTTGAAGTATCTCTACACCCAACATAGGGCTCTAATTCATAACCCCGAGATCAGGGGTCGCATGCTCTACCCACTGAAGCAGCCAGGCGCCCCTGGTTTGACCTTTTAAAATGTATTTCTGCGGATATTTGGTGACCTAGCTCCCAAATTCTGTATGATGTTAATCCAACCTTTTGCCTCTCTTTCTTCTCCCTTTCTGCCTGCCTGTTTTTGCTTTTTTGAGACGCTCCATGTTCATCACTATCTTCTTCTAAGAGAGAATAAGCAGATAAAAAAGAAGTAAAACAAAAACTCACCAAGTCACATCTCAGGCTTGGTGAAGGCAGAACTAGACATTTTAAGACAAAATGGAAATTTGTGATCATGGATTTAATTTCTTAAATGACTATCTTACTTCTAATTCTTACATGCTGAATTAAATATTATAGCATTTTACTCTCCAAAGACTTGATTCCTTTTTTTTTTCAGCTTTTTAAAACAGATTTTATTTGTTCATTTGTTAGAGAGAGAGCGAGCGAGCGAGAGAGAGCACCAGCAAGGGGAGTGGCAGGCAGAGGGAGAAGCAGGTTCTCTGCTAAGTCGGTAGCCCAATGTGGGGCTGAGCTGAAGGCAGATTCTTAACCAACTGAGCCACCCAGGCGTCCCCACAGAGTTGATTCTTATCATTACAGGTAGTGATATCCTGATCAGAATTAAGCACTAAAGCAGTTCTGGCGTGTCACCACCTTGAGGAAATTTAGTAAGCCAATAATGACAGAAGTCAAATCACTTCTATTGTGCAAGAATCTCTTGGATTAGAAAGCCAAAACTCCACAAGATTTTATATAAAGCTTCAGTATAATCAAAAACATTTTTATGTCTCTTTGCAAGCAAATGTAGAAAAGAATTTTTTACCCCAGCAATCTTACGGCACAAAACCATGTCTTGAATCTTTATCTCTTTTGACACTTTCGTTCTTTGCTCTGCTAAGGAAAACCAGATCTAGAGCTAACTTTTCTTCATTTCTAAAACCTGTGTCAATGTTCTTTCTGATAACAAAGCATAGAAAATAATCATCATTTTACATCGTTTTACTAAGGTGTAAATGACAATGACATCATAAAGTCCTCTGAATGGAAACATTGCTTGAAAATAAAACATTTCATTGAGAAATAATTCTTTAGAAAACTCTATAGGCAAACTCAAACTGGAATCATTAAGGTCCACTAAAAAGGAAATAGAATTATGAGGGGCCCACCCAAAGACAGAATACCGAGGAATTTTTCTGGAGAATATGAGTAAGTTTATACTCAGTAAAAATCCCTTGGGGAAAAGGGTCTGAATCCATAATAACACAGTTCCATTACAGACAGAATGGCAGAAAAAAGAAAAAACTAAAGTAAATGATTTAACCAGATGATGAAAAAGCATTCTAGGGAAAATGCAGGCCCCATTTACCAAATACTGCTCACAGTATGAACTAACCCTTGGGTTAGAAACAGAGGACAGGGAAGCATGGTGGGGAGCACTGAATTCATTTCTGTACAGCTTAACTCAGGCTGCAGATGAGCAGAACCAATCAACTGATACCCATCCCCTTTCTCCCCATCCCAGACTGAGGAAGATTCTTCCGCATTTTTCTTCAAGGCCTGGCCTTAACTCACCTTTCTGGCTTTTGCTTCATTCCTTTAACTTCTCATTTTCCAAAGGGCTATTAATACATTCCACTAAATGACACTACACACTCGGGCTACCTGCTTGAGTGCCTGTATCTCATCCACCCGGTGCCTAGTGCATAGCTGTACCCACTGAGCTGAGAGGCCAAGACTGAAAGAGGAGACAGCAGGGAGGAAAGGAAAAGACTGAGCTAGTCCCACGGCTAAGGGACTAGGAGAGGACATTCTGCAATTCCTAAATCCTGTAGAGATAAAGATTTCCCTTTATACCATGGCCAATGTAGTGGGTTGACCAAATGCCTGCCAAAGCTGTTGCCACACTTCCTTAAGGGAGCCTGAGGTCTGGAGGGCCAACAAACGAGCTGAGAAAGAATAACATCTACACTTCTAAGGGGGCAGTCAGCCACAACTTCCAGCTATTCCTGCCATGACGTAAGAAAGCCCGCTCTAATCCCTGGACCCCGACAGATCCACTGAGAACATCAAGTCCAGTGATAAATTACAATCTCAGCAAGCCACTGCTACAGATGTTTCTTAAAAGCTCAGTTCTGGGCACTCAGAAAAACTCAGTTAACTGAATGGTGCTCAGGGAACAGCCTCTAAAGTAATTAAGAAGAAAGATGACTTGTTTCATCTAAAATGATTAAGCACATTAAATACAGCTTGCTTTAATGACTTCTAAGGGATGTGTTATCATCATCAGCTGATGCCGACTACCCACGGAACAGAAGGCAGAGGATTAGATGTTGTGGCAGGGTGTGCGGGTACAGGGTGGGGGTGCTTACATGGAAAAGATGCTGCCCTAGTTCCACCGAACTGTGCTTTTGATATCATATTCTGATGTTTTCTACATTAGCAGAACAGTGTACCACTGGAGAGAGAACTTGCAAACACAGACATTGATCATCTAAGGACATCTCTGTTTTTTCAAAATCCAACAGCACAAACGAAAACTATAGATGAATTAATAAAGACTACACTTCAGCAAAGCAATTTCTTAAATGTAGTGTTAGCATGAATGAACAAGGGACATTATCTTTTAACAGGAACCTTAACAATTCTCTTGTTGGTTTTCCAAGAAATTGTTCCTAGATGGAATAATGTTTTTATACTCATAATTTTCTCTTCAGAAGATCTGATGATTTAAAACCACACCTCATACATAAAAAGAACTATCTGGGTCAGAAAATAACTACCAGATGATGAGAGAGAGTAATTTTTACATATAAAAATAATTTCTGAACATCACCTAAATAGCTTTCCATTAGTCATATCACAGAGGATGAGTACAATATGGGAAACCTTAAGTTCTCCCTCCCAAGCAAAAATAACTTTCAGTCGAGCAACTCATAAAGTCAGCCACATTTTACCCACTGAGTCTTCTTTACTTCTCTCCTTGCCCTCAGATGTACAAAGAAAGTAGCAGGAGATAGTCTTCTGGGCCACTGTCATCAAAAATCTACACAGTCATATTCCCCAAAATCAGTCATTATAAGGGATCTCAAAAGCTTAATTCATATGATTGTCTAATAATAATCACTCATTCCTTCAATAAATATTTACTGAGTGTTGAATATGAACCAACAATGTGCCTAGGCTCTGGGAATACAACAGTGAACAAGATAACAAGGAGTTCACATTCTCTAGCACACATAAACACTGCTGTAAAACAGGCACTCTGCAGAAAAATAAAGCAGGGTAAGGGGAGAGAGATTGATTATCAGGTGCTGTCTGAGATGGGAGGCTCAGAAAAGACTTTTTTAAAGAAGTGCAGGGTACAAGGGAAAGGCCATGTGAAATTCTAGAGATGATTAAACACCACTAGGTTCAAGAATCTTTTTAAATGCTTTTGTAAGGATTTCCACATTTTTTCCTAATACCCAGCTGATGTGACAGGAACCAGTATTATTCTCATTGCCTACACTTCTCTAAGGTTGCCTAAAATCACACTGCTAGTAAGGGGTGGAAGTGGGACTTGAACCTAGCCTTTGCTCTTCTGAGAGTTCAGCACAGGCAAGATCTCTAGAAGGACATCTACTCGATGGGGAGATAAAAGCAGGTATGTTTGCCTGAGGGCTGCGCATCATAAGGGTCACTGTGTGCATATCCGCACTGTCCAGACCTGGATCTCAGCTGTTGGCAGGGCAGGAATGGGACTCCGATCACTTAACATGGACAGTAGCTTCTCCTTGAGAAAAGAAAGTGGTGAAGCTCACAGACCAACTTGTTTTTGACAGCAAAATAAGAACTGGAAGGGAAATCGTATAAGCAAAGAAAGTGATCAGTAGGAACTCTGGGAGGAGTGTTCAGAAAAGAAGAAAATGGGTATTTATTTTTTAAAGACTTTATTTTTAAGTAATCTCTACAACAACTTACAACCCCGAGATCAAGAGTCATATGCTCTACTGACTGAACCAACCAGGCACCCTGAAAGTGGATCTTTAAAAACTAGATGAACCTCCGCTTAAGAAAACCAAGAATGAAGAGCAAAGGTCTTCAAACAGCAGACTGTTTGAAGAAGACCTATGACTCCTTCAAGGAGGGAGTCACTAGGACTTTGGGGGTGGGACATTTGAGGCACTAAATGCTGATCTTTTGTGGGCCACTTGTAGAAATATTATCTTTTAGAAACAAATCTAGGATATGGCAGAGGGCTTGAGAACCAACACCTACTTGCTGATTGGTATGGGAAAAAATGACAATGTCAGAGAAGACTTACACTACAAAGGCAGGGGAAGGAAATGGAAGCAGGTGAAGTAAAGTGGGGCCTCAGAGACAGTTTCCTTTCTTTCTCTATGTGAAGGTTAAAACTGTTAAATCAATTAAACTATTAGAGATTTGATTAGAGGCTATTAGAACTGAGGAGGTTTTAATGTCCTAGCAGCCTCCCTTAGCAAACCAAAACCTAAACTTGTAAACACCTCCAGGTAAACTTGTAAACATCTCCAGGTTAACACAGCAAAACCTAAAGACAACCAATCACCCACCTGGGCTTTCCCAAAGAAGTCAGCCACTTAAACTATAGCCAATCAAATAACTTCCCTGCTCTGCTTTGATGTGTCCTCTACATAATTCTTACCCCGGCTCCTGTCGGTAGACTGCTCCTAAGCACTTCCAGTTTGGCACTGCCTGATTTGAATATATTTTTACTCAAATAAACTCTTAGAATTTTTAACACGTATCACTTTGTCTTCTAATAAAACTTAAAAAATATAAGAACAGTCAATTACATAATTGGTGCTGGAATAAAAATTTTATTTTCTGGATAAAAGCATACCAAAATATTTACTGTATTTTGGTATATGAAGGGGAAAAAGTATATATACACCATAGTATTAATGGCTGTCTTTGAAATCTTGGATCATATTTAGATTTTCTATTTGGATATTTAGATTTTTCTCTCACTTCTAAATAAATATGTATATTTAAAAATTTATTATAATAAGAAAACACAATAAAACACACGTGCACACACACACACACAAGTAGTATCTCATAAGGGTTGGGAAACTCATCTGTCTGAAGACTAGCTGATCAAATAATGAAGTCTTTAAACTGAATATGCAGTTAGAAAAATTTCCAGATAAAGCTGTTAAACTGATAACTGTAGAAGACATGAGGGATCCCATAGAAAGAAGAATAACAATGGCAGAAAAGGCGCAAGATTTCAAACAAGAAATAACTGAGATAATGTTTAGAAATATATTGCAGAGTTTCAGATGCTTATCAAACCACAGAACGCAGTTATTAGACAAAATTAGCTACAGGGACAAAAACACTTTTTTTTTTTAAGTCAAGGACAAAAACACATTTGAGGTAAGACTTCCAAATAAAATATTGTTCAAAAGGAATAGCTTAGGCGAGGAGCTGCAGTAGTCCTATGTGCACATCAAAAAGTTATGTCTCTATGGAACACCAGTGGTAGCTCACTGCAGACAATTCATGTAGAGAGAAAAGGATAGGGCAATCGTCAAGCTATCATTTGGGGGACACGACACACACTGTCTAAAGAATTTAAGTAAATGGATGATGCTGATCACAAAATGATGAAAGCAGACAGACATAACAAGGGGAATGTCAAATACCTAGATATCTGCTAGAAGTCTCAACTAAAACTAGGGTCTCTATATACTTAGAATTTCTGATGTACTTTTCCTTGAATTGTTGATAATTTAATCTCACTTTGGATCTAATTCTGATCAACTGGGGGAATGGCAGAGACCAGTAGGGGGTGGAAAGTTTCAGTTGGTGAAGCAGAAATATTGAAAACTTCGAAGCACCCAAAGAGAAGTTGGCTATAGTCAGATTTGAACGCTGAAGTTTAAAAGAACTGATTTTCAAAGTTCAAACAAAATATATGCATGACCTGAAACTCAAAAGGAAAGATACTTCAAGAGGAATGGGAGGGCTCTCCAGAATGATATTCTAACCATACAACTGCAAATTATGTGAGCAGATGAAAATGTGGAGGCATCTAAAGGCACTAAGGTGATCCCCCAGAGAGCGGCCTAATGGGCTCAAATTTTTATAGGACTCGGTACAATAAGATCAAGAGAAGGGACCATAAGAAAGAACACATCATGGCCCATAACAGCTTAAACTTGAAAAAAACGGGGGGGGGGGGGTAGCCTTAAAGTTACGTTTGAAACGAGAAGAACAGGAAAGATACAGACCTGCTGTTTGAGTTGGATGGTGGTTCTCAGAAGATATGAAGAAAGGGAAGGATAATCTTCAGACTAGAAAGAAAGAACAAACCTTCATAAGAGGGAAATGGGTGAAGAGATTGGGATTTAGAGATCCAACAATTCCTTGCCAGGATGAATTCACCCCAGCATACAGAGAAAATTAACGGCTAAAACGCAACCAAATAATCTTTGACAGATCTTGGTGAACCTGAGATCAGGTCAACTCAACAGGGCTAGAAAGGCATGTGTAATTCTAATTTTCAAAAAGACGACAACTATGCACTTTGCAGACTGTCTGGAAAATTCTGGAACGGTGTATTAAATGAAGTCTCCCTGGTGGATCCAGAGCATTCAATGAGGTGTAGGAGATTTAGGAAGGAAAATTTGTAACCGGTGACATAAGTAGTAGTGACAAAAACTTCAGGAGTATAGCCTTAAAAAAGAAGATAACTCTGAAATAAGTCAATAACTCTGAAATAATCATATAGAAAGAAGATCAACAATTTTTATGTAGCCCCTCAAAATAAAGAAAATGGCATGCGACACTCTGGAGCTAGGGCATTCATGATCAATGAGGGTGTCCAAACAGAGGCCAGTGGCCACCCGTCAAGGACGGAGACTCAACAGGATAACCGGTTAGGTCCTGTATTAGTTGCTGCCGTGACAAATTACCACAAACTTTGTGGTAAAAATCAGGTCCTAAAATTAAGGCGTCAGCAGGGCTACATCCCTTACAGAAGCCCTAGGGAAGAATCTGTTTCCTTGCCTTTTCCAGATTCTAGAAGCAGCTGCTTGCATTTCCTGGTTTGTGGCTCCCTCCTTGAATCACTCTGATCTCTGCTTCTGATGTCACATCTCCTCTGGACCCCCCTCCTGCCTCCCTTTCAGGAAGATCCATATGATTATATGGGGCTCACCCAGATAATGCAGAATTATCCCCTCATCTCAAGACCTTTCTAAAATCCCTTTTGCCATGTAAGGAAACTTACTTCTCCTTTCAGGGCTTAGGAATGTAGACATCTTTGGGGAGCCATTATTCTCTCTGGCACAGGTCTGTGTCAAGCCTGTGATTCAATGAGTTCTTTCCTGGGAGGGCAGGAACTGAAGAGTCCCTGTTCTCAATGACTCACTGTTTCAAAACCTTAAATTCTGAACTACAAAACAATTCTTTAAAGATACTGACAAAGTTGAACGTGTCAGCTTGAGTACAAGTTTAATGTAGTTAATTATAAACACTGAACAGATACCAGTCTTTTTCAAAACTGCTAAGGTTAACCCAACAATTAAATATTAACTTTTTAGTAGGCTGTAAAGTTTATTTCCTTATAAACCCCTATTTACAGGCTTACCTAGCCATTTAAATAGAGTGACATACATTACCACTGAACCAGGTGGCTAAGAGTTTATGACTACCCTAGAGCTTCCCAGAATTGGGCTAGAACTTTAGGACAAAATGCACAAAACACTGAGGAAAATACAGGATTTTCCTCAGGTTTCTACTTCATTTGATTGTAATACAATTACCCAGACTTTATTATCCCTCTTCAATTTCGGTTCATAATTACTCACCATCAATTTCCCTTGCCTCCTCCAACCACTTGTCTCCAAACCCAACCATAGGTTAGTCTTTCAAACACAGCTTTCCATTTTTTTTCTTTGAAATTCAGGCCCAAATGAGAGATTTTTTTTAAAGATCAATGAATTTTAGAAAATAAATTTTCACCCGTATTTCAAATCAAGAGGAAAACTATCCATGCTGATTATAATCAAATACGCTGCAGAAAAAAATAAACCCACAATTAACACTTTTGATCAATAATTTCAATCCTTTTGTACATTAAATATTTTTTTGTAGAACTGACTGAATAGGAAGAATTAAGGACAGCACAATGATGGAAGAATGAGTAACTAAAGGGGAAAGGAAATTCTTCCATGAGATGTAAGCTGCATGAGAAGTGACTAAGCCTTATTCACTGTGGTCTCCCTAAACATACAATACAAAGCCTGGCAACTAGTGAGTGTTTCAATGCATTGAATCATGAATCGAGCACCTGGCATGGTGACTCACACATGGTAAGCACTTGAAGGATTGTTGAACAACGAGTCCTTTCATTCGTTAGAAAGGATGGGACACAACATAAGCAGAGGAACAGGACATTGATCTTACTTTATTATCCTTGTCTGGCTTGGTTGCTGAACTGTTCCCAAAGGCCAATGAAGCACTGTCAGGAGACGTGGGGAGTCCAGGAAGAATGGTCACCGCCCGGCCACCAGGTTCGGTCTCCAGAGAGGCCGCGGTCATGTTTGGAGAGGCCAGTGAAGCAGCCGCAGAACACGCCAGGGGGGCACTGACTCGACCCATATTAACAGCAGCCATGTGGGTGGCAGGGCCTGCCATCGGAGGTGGAAGTTGTGGGGAGGTCAAGGGATGATGGGGCAGGCCCACAGACGCAGCGCCCAGGCAGGCGGTGTTCTGTACCTGGATGGGTGTTACTGCTGCTGTAGGGCGTTCTTGGTTATGTGCCGCAACTAGCAGATGACAGGAGAGAAAACAGCAAAATTGGACTTTCTAATAAATGCTACTCACCAAAACATGAGTCATTTCACTATCATTATCAGACCATAATGAGAGGCTGCTATGCATTTTTACAATAAATAATGAATGTATGCTGGTTTAAAAGCACTTAATCTTAGATGGGTCCCTAGACACTGTTTTCCTTCCAGATCAGCTCTTCAGTCTGTAGAGAGCTTGGAAACTTAGCTATGACCCCAGGCTGTTCAGTTAGAGAGAAGGTCTTTCCAGAGATTTATGGACACAGACTGTCTTTCATGGTACTCTAGAGTGTCAGATTAGGCTGGCCTCCAGACCTTTTCAAAATGATTCTCTCTTTTCAATCAATCAATAAAATTATTCTCCCTTTTCTTATTAATCATTTTCCTTCTTTTGGTTTTTATGATAGAATTTACAAGTTTACCTCACCAGTGTTACCCAAGACTTTTGGGTAGGTTTTCAATGCTATAGAAAGAAGAAAGTCATTTAAGATCCCACTGGGTCTAAAATGGACTTGAGATTAAGTTCATCAGAAATAATCAGCACACCAGTTAGCGGAGTACGATGTCGTGGTCACGCGGCTGATGGCGCTGAGATCTGAGCTCCTATGGTCTTGACTGCAGAAGCCTTATTTTCAAGTCCTATCGACATTCTTAGGATCAGCCTAATTTCTTTCAGACTTTCACTGTGTAGATCAGGCTTGAATTAATGTGCAGGGCAGGCTTAGCCAAAATAAGCAGATGTGGAGTACCACTGACTAGACTGTGCCTGCTTTTTCCCCTAATGTTCTTCCTTACCATAACACGACATCTGCTTTTCTCAACATCTGTTACAGAAGAGCTGGTATTAGGCAAGCAGCCCCTCTCCTGGTACTTTCTGGTCTCCTCCTTACCTGTCCTCACAGCATTGCGGGCCTGGTTGACTGTCATCTGCCCGGTCATGTGCAACAAGACCTTAGCCTGAGGACTTGTCTGGATGTGAGCTGCTGACACCACCGCTGTGGGGACAACACTGGGACTCCCGGCCATGCCATTTCCCTGGAGCTTCTGGGTAGGCCCTCCTGCAGTGGAAGGACTGACCATAGTCACCCCTCGACTTGTCTGACCAGCAGTACACATAGGGACTTTAGCTTGGGAAGCATTTGTCACGGTCCTGCCAAGACAGAAGCAGAGACAGAAAGCCCAATCCATCAGCAAAATGGAGAGAACAATTAAAGACAAGAAAAATGACTTAGGGCTTTAAGACAGAACATTTTAAACAATGAATGGAATTATTTTTACAAAATGTAAGAATCACAAATTCAAAATAAGATGGCTCTGAGGGAGAGAAAGGTCTGGAAATACACTGTGAGTCACAGAATATTACGTGGCATATTCTGCTCGAGAATATGCGTTTACGCATACCATATCAGGTTCAGGTTACCATATCAAGGCCAACATCTCCACTCCTTTAAAGCCCTGGATTCTTCTGCTTCAGCCATCAAAGAAGTTGATTTGTTTGTTATTGCTGCTAATAACATTAGCAGTTTCACTCCCTTCTCATAGCTTTGCTCATGATTTTTTGCCCTTCTTCCTGCTTGCCCCCATCCTGCATCACACAAGGGCCTGTGCACATGCATGCGTGTGCACATACACATATGTACACACTCTTGGAATATTCTCTCTGGCTTCTCTTGATCTGTCTTAATCTCATGTATGTTTCAAGGTCCCCACAAATCTCTTTTCAAGAAGACTTGCCTAAGGCTTAGGGCTTAAGACCTTATGAATTTATTGTTTCGTGTGAATTTCTTCCTCCTATGGTCCTTGATGACAAAATGGGTTATTTTTACCATGTAAATTCTTGATTAAATACTCCTGATTCAGTAAAAGTTCCTTGAAAGCAGGCCCCATGTGAAATGGTTCTTTTACATTCCTCCAGTTATAGGGATACAGACAGCTCCAAAGAAACACTGATGGGTTGAATTAAATTAAATTAGGTTCAAAGTAGTTTTGTGTCATGTATTTTTTTATATTCTAAATTCATTGAAACAATTCTATATATAGTAAGTTTCTACAACATAGAATACTTCATGAATTCAAACATCCTTACGATTTAATATGATAAATAACAGAGAATTTACTGTAAGTATGTATCTCTCCAGAGACTTTTAATAATTTGTTTTTGAAGGTTATGAAAATGCTTTCCTTCATTAACTTAGTCTTTGTTGTGGTTTGGTTTGTTTTATTTCCCTCAGTTGTTGTGGTGGCTTTTTGTTTGTTTTTTTCTCACTAGGGAAGGTCTATCTGCCATTTTCTGGATCCTGAATGTAGATTTTAACATATACAGAAAAGAAGGTTTATATTGACTAAAAATCTGCAAGTCAAATTAAAGCTAACATTCTGTCACCATCTGCAACAATAGTGATTTTCATTTGATTAGGCTGCTCGCCAGCCTATAAATCAAGGCCAACAGCTGACAAACATGTCAGTTCATTAAGCCATTTATTTAAAATCAGGGTGTTTGAGGAATGATTTAACACAGTTAAACCTGGTCCATTTATTAAAAGCCCAGTAGCTAAAAACCGGGGCTCCCACAATGCCATTATAGGTCTTTCCTTTCAGTTTCCAAGGCTACTTTCCTCAATGACAAGAAGGTGGACTACCTTTAAATAAATTTGGGGAGGAAAAAAAGGAAAGAAAATCTAGTATACTTAAAGCTGTTACCTCCTATTATCCTGTAACAGGGTTTTTTCCACCTCAGGGACATTTTGGGTCAGACAATCCCTTTTGGTAGGAGGCTGTGCTGAGTACCGTAGGACATTCAGCAGCACCATTAGCTTCTGTGCACCACAGGCCAATAGCAACACAATCAAAATTGTGTTCAGACATTGCCAGATTCCCTTGAGTAGCAAAATCACCCTTAATTGAGAAGGATGAAGGATCAATGTCATATTTAAGGAATTTTATTTCTGACTATATTATAGAAATTAATTGCCAGAATTCCAAGATAATCACCAAGCTATTGGAACAGAGCCAAACACCTAGGTTTAAGCACTTCTTCAATTTGCAATCTCAGACAAGTCATTTAATCTCTCCATGCCTCCGTTTTCTCATCTGTTAAGTGGGGATAATAATAGCAACTACATAAACAAGTTGCTTAAGGACTCAGAGTTACTACGTGTAATATGCATTTCGAAATCTGCCTGCCTGGCATACAGTAAGTGTTATGTAAACATGTTAATAATGTAGCTTTTGTTGGTACTAAACATATTTTTTATTTTTAAGCAGAAAAATACTGAAAATGGTATAGTTGGATCTTCTCACTCACAACTTCAAGCAAATAACTTAAAACTCAGTACATATATTGGTGGAAACCTACAATTTCACATATACTCATGTGAAAAGTAAGCTAAGAATTTTGGAGTTAGAAGGGATTTCAGCAAGCATAGATATGAATTTTTAAAATGTTGGCTATGTAACAGGCAGTTATAGTGTGAGAAGGAATCTTGGATAGGCTGGAAACCATGGAAAAGAACAAAGCTTCTCTGTTTAGAACTTAGTAAACCATTTATTCAAACCATACCTTGTGACTGGTGCCACATAATTGCCAGGGAAAACCCCTATCTTGCTGGTATGCATCGATGTCCCTTTGAACCAGCCGTCCTGGCAACGCTCAAACACTAAAAACATTTCCCCTTTCCTCAGCTCCAGCTCGTCCTCTTTCCGGGGAGTGTATGGATAAATAGCAACATACCTAGAATAGAAGAGAGTATGTGATTTCAGGCTGAGTAACAGATAACCCCAGGATGCACAAAAACTCTTCCTTGGTACAATGTCTTGAATATTCCATACAGATGTAAATGGAAAATATAATCCTTTAACCTGTAAGTAGCACTTGTAATTTTCCACTGAAAGAGGTTTTGCAGCCTACATTTAAAAGACAGAGGTCTTCCTGATTAAGAACAGCCAACCTGGTCCCCCCAGTGTGAAGGTGACTATCCCACCAAATGGTATTCGTGGGGTGTGAAAGAATTACGCAGCTTCCCAAAGTGCCTAACCTGCTGCTGGGGATTAGGGACCCACTGGGAAACTTGAGCTCTTCAAATGGCACTTGTTAGATGTGGGAAGTAGCCCCGAATGAGGACATATGGCACGAAATCCCACTGAGAGGCACAACACGCTGCCTTCCACACACAAGCTGAACCTAGAGGCTTGGGTTGCACCTGCTTTTGTATGCTCAGCCAGAAAAAATGCTGAATTTGAAAGAGTCGAAAGGAAAAAAAGCCCAGATCATAGAGAGTACAAAACCACCCCACAATGCAAGGTGACTGTGCCACCAACACATGGAAACCAGGCAGGTAACACTAACAGTTTGTTGTTGTTGTTGTTGTTTTAACCAGGGCTCTAAAGTGTTCTCCATATAAAATCACACAATGTAGGAGCCACAAAAATCTAGCTATATTCTGCCATTGGTAAACAATGAACAAGACAATGAGACTTTTCTGGATACTTATTGCTGGGGACTTACAGGTTTTCACATTCACACTGCCTCTAGATCCATTCTGTGTGGACTACGTTCCTGTTCCTTAGTATCCTAATGCAAGGAATGAAATTGGAGACAAAAAGCTCAAAAAGGAATTATACAGAAAGATGGCTCCGTGTACATACAGTATTATGAAGACATGAACACTATGTTTCCCTAAACTGTAAAAGGCCCTCACTCAGCAGGATGGCTGCCTAGCGAGCTCATGTGTTGGACCCATTTTGATTCAGCAGTTTCCTAATTATATGCATGACTGGGTGTAAGTTTGCAGAACACAAACCACTTTGGTGAGCCATAAGCCTGTCACCAGCTCCTACCAGAAAGGTGTTTCTCTACCTCTGCTGTTTGGGCTTAGTCTGAAGTGAACTTGAAAGCAGTAATAAATGACACCCTCACTTACACGCTGGGGCGAGTCTGAGGCCGTAAATGTGCAATCTGGTCAGCAGGTCCCGCTGTGGGCCTCGGTGCCATTCCAGAAGCAGCAGCAGCAGCAGCAGCAGCAGTAGCAGCGCCCGGAGGTGTGGAGGCCAGTAAAGGGGGCGGTGGAAGAGGAGGGTTCATCGTCTGGTATGAGGAAAGAGAGAAAGGGGGGGGGAAGAAAGAGAACAATAATGAATGATTTATTTATTTACATCTTTTACGGAAGATGGGAGGGAAGAGGAATCAGGAATCCACAGGAAAAGACTTTAATGGAATCCATAGGGAGCAGAGCCAGCAGGCTACCTTGTATGAAAGCCTCCTCTTAAAAAACACTCGTCCTTTGTTCTCCTTTAAGATTTTAGAGCCACAGCAACTTTTTCAGCAAACAGGTAAGTAATGATACTTGGAAGAGGGAAAGAAAAAAAATGGAATAACAGCATGTAATTTTAAAATTAATAGTATTTTTCAGTATGGACTTGGATGAGGACCCCAACGCTTTTCAAGGGGGCAGCTATAATGTCACACTGCTTGCTAGGGATTAATTTGTGATTGTTTCTGTAACTTGAAACTTAAAATCACAACACAAAAAAATTTAGCTGCACTATATCTCAAACCGTTTCTTCAGAAGAAAATTTCCTTTGATGCCTGGTTTCCAAAAAGCCCAAACAATAGCAAACCACATTCACTGGGCTATTGTTGCTACTTTTCCTTATTCTTTTCTTAACTTTGCCAGCTTTTGAAATTTAGTACTATCAAGGCTGGTAATCTTTAACAAGTATACCAGTGAAAAGTTGCTGATTCCTTTATGGGCACAGCCTAATGGGGTTCTGCCTACAGGATTCCATGCCTTTTGAAAATCAATGGAGCAATTGTTACTTTCTGATCTATAAACCCCAGATGATTCTTTAGGGTCTGTATACTGAAACTCCTGGGAAAACAGGCACACAAAGACTTGCCTGAACCCCCATCTCACCCTCCCCAAATCTTTGAACCACTAGATGTAAAAACTGAATCAAAAGAGAAATAAGGAGACTAAAGAATGCACCTAGGAAAGCATAAATGGCTTCTACACGTCAGGGCATAAATATGAAATGATCTCTAAACATAGTTCGTAACAGTCACTTTGTTTCTATTTCATGAAATAAAAATTCACATCTCATCAACATGTGCTTCATCTGCCTGTTAGTGTACATAGTTCCAGAACACACAATAAACTGAGTAGAAAAAAATTTCCAAATTCTAGACATTTCTAGAATTTTAGACATTCTATTTTGCAACTATTTCACACATTATATTTAATTTTTTGCTGAAGAAGTCTTCTTCTCTTTCTGGAGAAGTGACTTTGCTGAAGTGACTTTTGGAGAAGTGACATACTGAAGCTGAAAGTATTGTGGAACCTTCAGTGCAGAAATAAATGAGGAGCAGAGCTCCTTACAGAGTGCTAAGCTGCACAAGATAGAGGCCAATTCCAAGAGTTAGAACTGCATGAGTATTAGTCACACTCTCCAAACAAAACATGGCAGCCTTGAGACTCACTACTACTCTGGAACTGCATGCACTGGGGCTTAGAGTCTTCAAAACCTTTGACCAGGAGAAGGTCAAGCATTCACTCCATTCGGGTTCCTCCCAGTGACAAGGGAGAGAGAAACAAAGATAATCCTGGTTCAACACTCAGCACACGTGACCCTGGCACTTCACTGGCAATAACGACATATCAGCAGCATGTCAGGAAAGAGAACACGTCTAGACTGTACCCCAGGTAATACATGGAGACTGTAAAATTACCACTCAAATGATTTCCACTGAAATCTTCCAAAGCCCAGTCTCCAAAGAGCATGGCTGTGGGAAGGAGGAAGACATACTCAACAAGGAGCCCAATGAGAACTGCTCCTGGAAATTACTTAAAATAGCACCTAAGGCACAGAACCAGAAAGCTCCATTTCACACTCTGAGTAGAATTCTATTTTCAAGAGGAAGGGAAATTAAAACTGTCTGTTACATCTTAACTTTATTAAAGCAGAGGCTGTACTAAATCAGCCCTAAGAAGAAAAAGGCAAAAAACATCTACAGACCTGACAACAACATGTCACATTCTGTTAACAAAATGTAAAAAAAAGGTCAGCTCTTATAGTTAAAAAACACAGAGAACAAATGTTTCACGTACATCCCTTTCACAAAGAGTAAGTCAGAAGTCACTGGAGATACGGCTTAGAGGAGGATATTCTGAAGGATTCCAAAGGTTGTGCTTGAGAGAAAATGCAGTTATCTCCTTTCTGTGGTTGAAACAGTCTTAATAAAATTGCGCAGATTTTCCCCCTAATGTTGGGTTACATATCTTCGGGGGAAATGTGCACATGTGTGTGCACGTGTACTCGGTATATAAACACACAAAGACCGAGAGGGAAAGTCTGATTAAAATCAGATTCCTAGATGTTGTTCAGCCCTGTGGGGTTGGTAAAATGATAGGGCTCTGGTGAGTCCAGGGCTGTGACAGACTAGGAAGTACTGTGGGTTGCTTTATAAACAACTTAAACTGAAATAATCTGGTGATGTGGAAGTTCAAAAGGTAATCCACTGTGTGTTGTGCTTCAGGCAGTTTGCTATCCTGCAAGACCTGAAATTTCTACAGAGCAAACCACAGCCTTTCATTCACCCAGAGCTGACCTGGAGACCTGCTTATTATTTCACAGTCGAGGCCACAGCAGGCCCCAGAGGCCAAGATGCACTCTCCACCAGCAGCAAAAAACATCTATGGACCTGCGAGAAGTATAGATGACATTTTGCTCAAAATATTTTGTTAATATTGCTCAGAACCAAATACCACACTTAAATGCCATTTTCAGTAGACGTGGCACACTAAATTAACAGGAGCTCAAAAAACGCTTATTGCTTGTAGTTTTATTTTATGGAAATGCAGCAGGTCTATATGATCATAGTTGTCTAGAACTATGGGCCAGGCCACAGAAATACTAACGTAGAAAACTGGATGTTATTCTGATATTCATTAAAAACGAGTTTCCTCCTTGTGTTTCTATAGATTCAGATCTTCTGTTCACTGTCTGTGGTAATGGTCTGAGGCAAGAATTACTATTTCTGAATAACTGGCTTAAAAACAAGACAGTGGTCCACTAATGTGAAATGATTATCCTTTGCCACATCCAGGTTCTGTTCCCTTGCCCACTGACCTTGAAAGCACCATCAGATCTACACTGTAGAAGGAGGTGGGCTTTGGGGTCAGAAAAACATAGATTCTAATCTTGGCTCAGCATCTTAGGGCAGTCCTTGATTCCCCTCCTATGTTAGAACAAACACCAGCCAACAAGTGCCCTCTCTGAAGGGCTGGATTCTAAGCCAGACAAGCTACATTTGCTGGTGCACATTGTGAGTGAAAAGTTGAAAGTGTGTGGGTGTGATACCACTCCTCTCCGGTGCTCTCTCCTCTTTTTGCCCTTTCATGGGACCAAAGAGTGGGTAGGTCTGGATCTGGCTCAAGACAGGTGACAAGATCCATTAGGTTTTAAGCTCGGCCATGGGCTGCGGCCACCTTATCAGTAAAGTGCTTTGCTGGTAAAGTGCTGTGGAGTTTGGGGCACAAGTTCAACTGATGATAAAGGATTCATTTTCTTTCCAATTTTCCTTAGGTATGCATTTCCCTCACATCCATTTCTACCTCCCAAGGTAAAAAAAAAGTGACTGGCAGGATAGACTTTGAGCATTTCTGAGTCCCTTGGGGGGTTCATGGGAGTCCCATGAGGGAAATACCATGTAATGTTCCCCAGTGCCAGCAGCCCCCCTCTCCCCCCCTTTAACACCTGATTTCCAATCAACCCACTTCCAGCCCTACACTTCAACATCTCTAAACAGCCCCTCTGGGTACTGAACACTCAGATGCATGTATATAGGCTGAAACGGTATATGGAGAACAGTTCAAGCTGCTGCGTGCTCATGCTCCCTCAAGTCAAGAGTGTGAGCCACTTCAGCTGCATGACTGTGTAGAGCAGTGTTTGTGCAACTGTGTGAGCAGTCTGCTTTATTCTGTAACAATGAGTAGGAAGTAGAAAAGTAGAAATACTGACACTAGTGGTAAAAAAAAACAAAAAAACTTAGGTGTCAGAATTCAATAAAATTAAGATAAAGATGGAAAGTCCCAAGTCTTAAGTCTCAACTGGATGCTCACTGGAATTAAGAAGCCAGCCAGTGCTGGGTATAGCTATGAAGAAAAAGAAATAAAATTAAAGAATATATTAAAAAAATACTAGGAATAGATGCTTAGATGATGATGTCTAAAGGGGAAGACGTAATTAAGAATCTGGCACTTCTTAAAAATCTCTCCAGGAATGGAATTTCCCTCACAAATTATAGATTTATTGTTCTACATTTGATTTGTAAGAAGAGATATCTATGATATTATTGGCTTTGTATAAATTACATAAAATCTCTATGCCTTAATATGTCAATCTGTGAGATGGAGTTATAATTAGAAAGAGTTTAGGTAAAGCTGCCTTTCCCAGTGCCCTGAAGCACAGCAGAAGCACAATAAAGAGAAGCTGTTGTTACGACTCATGAGACTATGAAGTCAGAAAACTGTCTTATTCATCTTTGTATTGCTGTCACCCAGCTTTGCAGACGTTAACATCCTCGGTGAGCTTTTCATAAATGAGAAAACGTTCTGTCCTTCTACCTCTCTTAGGACAATATGATATGGATCAAGAGATCTTGGTTCCTATGTGCTAGAGTCCTTTTCTGTTGTTGCTGGGAACGTTCTGGCCATATTCTACCCCTAATCCTGATTTTCAGAACTCCCACCAATTCCAAAGGCTCAACTTGCACCTCACAACCTATTTGATGTTGGCAGTTCCATCGCCCTACTTTCAGAGCCCTTTCCTGAGCCTGTCTATAGGAGTAAGTCCTGCTGAGCCTTCCACCATGGGTTCCTATGGACTAACTACATATTGGCTATTCTGAGAACCTGACATCATTTAATCTGCTCCTCTAAATACACACACAGACATTCACTATGTGTGTACGTGTAAAATTTTTTTAGTTAGGGTTACACATTTTTGGAATGCAATCTGTCTATAACTTGGCCACAGGCTGTATTTGGCCTTTACTGACCTGCCTAACTTGTGACATCTTGCAGCTCAACACCTCTCAGCTGGTGTACAGAGGACCAGGGATTATTAATCACTTATTTAAGAGTTCTTCTACCCTTGTGCAGAAAATACAAGACTAATATAGATCCTCACCGCCCTCCCTTCACAAAATTAGTTGGGGGAAAAAATCCTCGCTACTATTAATAGCCTGCTGTCTGAATTAGATAGCTACAATGCCAGTTTTGCTCCTAATATTAGAGATCTAACATTTTAACTGTTACATGTGAAATGTATAGGACAATATGCTCCTAACCTCATTCTGCATAAAAGATTAGAAAGTCTCAATTCATGATAAAAATCCTAGAAATAATTTTCATTTCCTATTCTATTGTTGGCACATATTACCTAATAAATCCATACCATGAAAAGCCTGGTTTCCTCTTTATAAAGCAGCATACTATTGCTGTGATAGTGCTCAAATTCTTTGAAAATATTTCAAATTTTAAATAGGATACTTGCCATGATTAATGTAAGATACAGAGGGTACAAGCTGCTGAGATTTTTTTTCCCCACTTCAACTTAACATATTAAATCCAAAACACTACGGCCAACCTACCAGGGACTTTGAGATCTAGACATCTCCTGGGATGACAGACAGGTCTGTTTATAATTAGTTTTTCATTAAATGGAATTGGCACAGTAGACATACTGTTTAATAAACCTTCCTCTTGCTTAACATGCAGGCTTTCTTATATAATCCTAGGATGAAATGGTTGAATGTAAATTAACTTTTGTATATTCATGCTCTCTTGTGACCTGTATCACTGATTGGCCCTAGAGTGTGCCTCCAGCTAAGAGCAACTGGCCATTTACTATACTGTAAAATTTTCAGCCCACAAGGGCTGAAATTCAGCCAGCTCTGTCTTTTCCACTAATTAATTTTTCTAAGATCAGAAAATGCAGCCTTTTTCCCTTAAGAAATTATGCTAGACTTTGTCCACGTGAAGTAGTCATCTGGAAATGGAAATATCAACTGGTTGTGTATGTACTGGGTTGGGAAGGAAGGAGAGCGTCTTCACTGGAGATGAGAGGGCAGGATGATTATGGAACTTGGCCCTGGTCAAAATACCCAGGGCTAACAGAATCTCATGGAAACCACATTTCAATAACAGTTAACTGAATTTCATCTTCTCCCCAGAAGAATCAACAAAACTTTTCCTGCACCAAACAGTGGTACTATCAAGGAAGCTGTAATCGTTCTGGGAACATTAAAAAAAAAAAATACAACTTTAACTTCTAACCAGAACATTATTAACTTCCATTTAAATACAAGAACATGCTTAACTCTATAAAAAGTTTTCTAAAGTCTAAGTCAAGCTAGGTAATAACTCCACATTTATTTATATCCCACCTTGTTTCAAAGTAAAATGAGGCATAAGGAAAATAAGGACAATAAAACTAGATGGAGCCAACATCTTGACTAATGTGCTAATACGTTGGGAGGTCCTAGCTGGGATGGGGGTACAGATTTCACTCTAAGCATTCTAGCAGAAGGAAACATAATCTTTACAACATATATAAAATCCACAACTTAAAAACAAGCCAGCTGCCTAGAAGCCTCACTATTCCTGGTATGGAAAGCAGAGAAACCATAACACAATGAACCAGGCCCTCCAAGGCATTCTGAGAGCCAACCAGTGGCACGTGTCACAGGACTTACAACAGTCCTCAACAGAGGCCCATAACGAGCTGAGGGACAGTCATCCCTACTACATTCTAGACATGATGAGAACTCTCCAAAGCAGATCGTATTAGCTTCATTTTACACGTAGAGAGACTGAAGCTTAAAGAGGTTGAGTAACTTTTCATGGTCATGTAAACAAGTAAGTGGCTGAGCTGGGCTTTCAGCCCCAGTCTGTGTCCCCATTACTGGACCACGCTGTTTCTCTCAGAGCATCACAGCCAGGTGAGAATCTGTAAAGCAATTTACAGGGTTGGGGCCCACTGGGGAGATCAGATGCACCGATCTATCTTTTCTATTCTCATTCAACTTGGCACTGAAAGAAGCAGTCTGAAAGCATAAGCCAAGGCACTGGCCTGGATGAGAGGTGCCTCACAATTGCTGGTTCCTTGTACTTCATGTGCCTGCAATTTCAGGAAACGGGAATTTAAACTATTGTGTTTCTGCTAAGGTTGAATTTGCTTGTTTCTTCTTCCCTTTTAATTTTCTCTCTATAGTGTTCTTCTCTACATCTATCTCCCTTGGCTGCCCTTATTTCTCCCACTAATTTCTCCCATGAGGTGTGCTGTAAAGCAATTAGTGTTTAGACTCTATAGGATGCTATGTCTTCAGGAGGAAAACAAACACAACCCAAGGGAGGCTTTCAAGGCAGCACAGCTGCAGCCACCATCATGGAAGACAAGAAACCAAAAGGTGACTCATAAATGGAGAGATTTGGAGTCGACTCATTGTGGGACTCAAAGCAAACCGTTTTAGTTTTGGGGATCCCGATTTCCTCAGTATTTCTATAAAGGTGTCTTTATAAGAAACAAGTGAAGTCTAAAAACTCAAAAGAAATGAAAAAGAAATGTTCCATTAAGCCTTCAGGAAATCAGGCTGAACGTTAATGAAAATTAAAAGTATTTTGTAGAAGTCTTCTAATGGCTTCAGGCCACTGATCTTCACTGTTAAAATTACACAGGAAAAACTGCAGGCTGTAGGCAAGAGGCTTTCTTATTTCTTCTGTGAGATGAACAGAGATAACAGATGAAAGAGATCCACCCTTACCTCGCAAATGTCAACATAAACTGCAGGTGTTAGGAGGTGGGCTGTGCCAGATTAACGGGAATAAATAGCTACGAGAGAAACAGAGACGGAGAAACTACTCACTCCAAGGGCAGCTGGGTAGGGAACATCTGATGGGAAAGTGAACGAGGGGCCAGTTGTCACTGGGCTGCTGGGGGGTGGGGTCACAATTAATCCGGTGGTACTTATATGAACCTGCCAAGAGAAAAAGAAAGTTAATTAAAAGACAACTACATTTAATACAATAGACTGTACTAGCTAAACCTTGGGGAGGCAAGTCACAATTTAAAAAAAAAATGTATCTGTAGTTTCTATTATGTGGGGAAGGCAGAAGCTCTTTCAGTTTATTCAATCCACATTTACTGATTACCTAATCTGTATTCAACACTGGCTGGTCACGTGATCAATACTGGCCACTGTGATGTTTTACATACAGAATTCAACTGCTGTCGGCTTTCGAAATAACACACTGCCTCACTTGGGAAGCCACTATGAACCAAACTGACCTTTCAGATGGTTATATGGCGCTTGACTAGCCCACTAGCAATTTCCCCGAAGATCCTGTTAAGGTAGGTCGTGGCTGAATACTCACCTGTCTATCAATATGTAAATCTATGTGAAGTGCTTAAGGTATTTTGTTATTCTCGGGATCATTTTTCATGACTCCTACTTTTCAGTGGGGACGCATAATTAAAATGCAGCTGCCTAGACATGCCTAGAGCAGGTAATTATTTATAAAACCTTTAAAGGAACAATGTCAAGCCAAATTAGCTGTTTTCAAAGGTGTCTTATCCCTGATACTATCCAAGATTAATTTACTAGAAAGAAATTGAGTTATTCGGGTCATTTCATTGCCTGTGTTCAGTTAATCAATTTCACTCATGTTGCATATCAGGTCCAACTACAGAATGCCATCATTACTTGATGCTGCAGAAGTAGGTGTGTGGGTTCCTGCACAAATGGGATGTTTTTCCTCTACTATTAAAGGAATGTGGTTGGCTGGTACCTTGTTTCTCCAAGGAAACAATGATACACCAACAACGCCAGGTCTTTTGTAATAAAACTTAATCCCAAACGTAGTCCCCCCAGTTCCCATATATTAAGAAAAAGATTATCAGGACAAAGAAAAACTCTGAGATTTAGTTCCCAGAAGTCTTAAGGAAACTCTGAGTTGCCCCGCTGGGTTAGGCCTTGCTAAGGCCAGGGATAATCAGCATCACAGCATACAATTTATTTCCACAAATAAATCTATGTTATACAAGGAATCCATATACTTTTAAAATCAAATCTGTACCTGTACGCTCATATACCGACTGAACCAAAGGCTTAAACTGAGCAGATCTAAGGGATGACCTAATAAGAGTTTCTTCCTAAACCCTCATTTTTTGTCTCTCCTGTGAACCAAAGTGTATTTCCAATCAATTTCTAATGGGAAGCACACTGATTTTTCATCCTAGGATAAAATCCAATGGCCTTTAGCTGTTTTAACCAATAAATCTGTTTATATATATACCCCAAGGACATTTGTAAGCTGGCACCACATAATGGATGGGGGTTTTTCTGAGAAGATACTAGGAAGCTCACTTCAAAACACACGCCATTATCATGGAACATTTGGGGTAGAACAAAAACCCCAAAATATAGCTTCCTGGGCCTGATCCTACAACTATCTAAGAAAGATCTCATGATTGACTGATGTTTCTCTACAAGCCACAGGATGGGAGTCAAGATAGTTAACTGCTAATGAGTTTATCATCTTGGAGCTGGACCAGAGGCCGTCTAAGGTGTCTGCCATCATAGACATGGGAGGGAAGCAGTGAACACTGAGATTCCTGCAGGCACCAGCCAACACAGGGTCACTCCTAACCCTGGAGAAAAGGAAGAGATAAGTCACCAAAGAGTGACTAAAAGCAGAAGTAAATCGGCTGAGGGTGAGCATGCCCAGAATAAATGCCCTGAATTGGGAAAAGCTGACTTTCTACTGTTCTCTTTTCCTCGTGGAACAGAAAATTAGTTTGAGCTCCCCCACAAGAAAGGGCTCTGTGGAGAGGGAATGAGGTGGGGAAAGCAAATGGAAATGAGCGGGTGTACCTCTGGCTCCCCTGAAGCCACTGGCCATAAAAAAAATGCCACAAAAACACTTAATATTATGAAGCATTTCTCCAGCTGGCAAGGCCAAAAAATATGAGTGTGGCCAGAGGAGGAAACAAATGTCTTACTTATAGCACCAAATGCTTTTACAGATGTCAGTCACAGACATCTGTGCATGTTTGTTTTGGTGACTCACCTGGACAGTACAGTCTATAAATAATCTTCTAATTTATGTATTTGAAAGTTCAGCCTTTACTCAATAGTCACCAAATATAATCACAAGCAAGGCCTTTGCTCCTCTCTCCTGTCCATTTCCCCACCCTACTGCCTAGAATCTGGATATCATGGTGAGATCTCTAAATTCTAAGGATATTCTAAGAAACATAAGGATAAGTTCCTACCCATATGATGGAAAGGTGAGATAAAAAGTGCCCATCACATCAGCACTGACTGCCTATATGTAGATTCCAGTCAGGTGAGTGAAAAGTGAACACTCACTTCTTTGGGCTCCTGACTGCAGACTTTCTAAGTGCAACCAAACCTAATTAAGGAAAAGCAAGAGAGAAAACGGGCCAAGTCAAGATAATAAAACATCCTTTTCCTCAACATTGAGGAAGGAAAAAAAGGAGGGGAGGGGAGGGGGAAAAGGGAGGAAGGAAAGGAAGGAAGGAAAAATGGACCAGAGCAGGAGAAGTCAAATCTCCGGCTTGGTCCTTTGTGGGGCAAAGAAAAAGGACAGTCCTATTTTAAACAGCCTCACATGAGCCATCTTTCCATGCACACCGATCTCCATGGTTAAGAGAACGTTTGCCGTCCCCTACATTACACTCACTCATTGCTTTATTATGGACTGTGGTTCCCTCCAATGTACACTAGACAAGCAGTGTTTTCTGTAAACCTGGGCTGGAGAAGCCAGGCCGCACTTGAAACATCTCCCATCAACTTCTTGAAATGACTTCTCCCCGAGGCAACACATTACCACCTAAAACAGAATGTATTAGAATATGGGAGGAGGGGTGGAATGGTTGAAGGGGAAACTGTTTTAACGGAACACAGAAAGAGCCTTGTTTCCAAAGCTACTCCAACCAAAACAAAAATAGCTCAACTTTTATAGCCTTCATTCCCAGCTCCGGCGTGGCAGCGTTAGACATGCTCACACCTGACAGCTGAGTTCTCTACAAAAGGTATAAATGCTAGGTTTGTCCTCCTTTCTCTTTTAATTTTCGCTAATGCCTAAAGATTACCATCTATTAAAGCTATTCCTATTCTGAGTTGCCACTGTTCTTACCAGAAACTTACCTTTTATTTTACCAAAACATCACTGTGCAAATGTTGCAAAGTAAGAAAATGAAAAACTCAGTCAAATTACTCAATTTTCTTGTAGTGAATGGCCATGATTACTTGCCACCTCTTTCAGAACCTTATTCAAAGATCCTTTGAACCTTTCCAGAGTGACCTCATTTGGTACTTCTTACTCCAATTTATAATCCATGTCTATTTTTTACATAGGTTTAATTAGTCACCTGTAAAGTAACATAGTTCTCTCTACCCATTTTTCAAGAGATTCACTCATTCAATAAATATTTACAGACTGTTGATCGTATATCTGACATTTGGGATATATTAGTGAACAGAACAAAGACCTCTCCCCTCATCACACTTATGTTCTGGTGGGGTATGTCTGTGTCTCCAAGTTCCCTCATAAGATCAAAAGCTTCATTTCCCCACCACCAATCCCATTCAGAAAACGAATTCATTTAATTCACAACATGCAGAATGAATCTAAGGGAATGGGGTCAAATAAATGAGGCTGAGAGAAAATAATTTTTAATAAAATTGGCAAGGAATACCAAAAACCATGTCGTAAATTTTTATTCTGTGGTCCGAAACAGGCACTTTAACTAACTGTTAACTGAGGACCAGGACTGTGTGTGTTTCTTTAAAGGAAAATAATTGATTTTTGTGTTTTGTTTTGTTTAAAAAAAAAAACTACCGCTGTATTATAAAGTAGAATATAAAATCTTCATGAATTTTAAAAACTAAATACAAGACTTGAAAGAAATTTCTCCCACTGTGGCAGGCTGCTTTGGACAGGGTTCTATGACCTTTGGGTTGAGGAAAAATATAGCCGTCATCTAATTGGATAATTACAGCAGCCCTGTGACTTAGGCAGAGCCACTTTAGTGGGTTCATTTTGCAGTCCAGAATTAAGGCCTAACATAGGGAAGTCCTATAGCTCATTATCACAGTATACATGGTGCCTAGAAGGGTCTAATAATAAGGCACCCAATAAATGCCTGCTGACTGAATGCATGTTTCCAATCACCTTATGTATTCTCATTAACACAAGAATAATGTGTAGCTATTTCTTAAGACAGTCCAAAGCCTTGATGAACTAATGAGATTTTTTTTTAAAAAGTAAGCTAATTCTAATTTAAATTAAATGTTTCTTCATGTCCTTTTTTTTTTTTTTCTGTAATTCTTACTGGGAAGCCTAAATATCAGGTTAAGTCACACGCATGCAGGCAACTGTCAACTATGAGTTTCAACCGTAGCATCTTCAGTATGGATGAAGATAAAATTTTAGTTGGCAAGCTCTCCCAAAGCAGCCTTGTTGCAAGGTTCTGTAATACTGAGCAGCTGCTTGAAACTCAGCACTAATTAAAACACTTTGTCCTTTCTGATCCTTCCTTTGAAAATGACTGAGTAGTTTTGGGTTAGTTTTCTCTTCTCCATTTTTCTACCTACAGAATGAAGAAAGGCTTTACTTCCAAGAAAAGTTACTATTCTCCTTTTTTTTTTTAGGAAAGCTATTCCCTTCTGAAGGGAAAAATAAATGGTATTTTTCAGCGAGTGAACAAACATGTTTGTGGGTAGATCACTTTGTGCCTGAGCTCTTTTCACACCTTTAGATGATTTACCTGAGAGGGGGCACTGCAGGAAAGCCCGGACAGCTCGCTGATGCGGGCAGCAGCCGTGGGGTTACTGGAGCTGATGAGGACAGGAGGGCTGATCTCCATGGAATGGCGGTTCTGGGATGCCTGGGAGGACTTGCTGGCCATGGTGAGAGACGTAAAGGAGTGCCGCTTTTTGGTGTTCTTCTTGGTGTCAGAGTGCTTTGGAGCACTGCTGCTCTGGGCTGCTGCCGAGGTACATTCTCCAGCATCCACTCCTGGCACAGGAGGCTTATCCCATTCTATCAGCTGCTTAGCAGCCGAGTTAAACTGCAAACCAAGAAATCCACACAAGACAGTTACACAATTCTCAAGGACTCAATGAGATTTACTTTCAACCAGCTTTTATCTAAAATTGGAACATCACTACTTTAGAGTTTGCATGTGCAAGTATACCTTTTTTTCCTACATGAGATGTCTTTTCTCTCAATACTGGGATTTCATTGTATTTGTCACCAATAGATGTTAAAACAAGAATAAACCATTCTAATTCAAGACCAAAACAGTAAAAAAATTTCCCCAAGAATTTCCAGAATATCTAATTTTAAAATTTCCCAGTAAAAAATGAAGATTCATTTCAGCTCACTGGTGAAATCTAAAGAACAGTTAAAAGAGTACATTTGTCTGACTGATTATTCTATTGCGTGGTAATAGACGGGTATTTGCTCAGAGCACAAGTGAATACTGAAGGGGCAAATTTTGGGTTCGGTAAAAATGGGCAAGATGACAAAGGATGAATCCATTATAGGTTAACTCATGTACTTCCACATCTATCAACCTGCTGCCTCTATGAATTTTGGGAGAAGTTCACAAAAAAGTTGGTAGACATTCTTGATATCTGTTTGTCATGTCATTGCATCAATTATTTTCATTTGTGCTTACAGTTTAAAATCATAATGGGGTAAAACATGAAACCCAACTCCTACTGGCAAGCTAACTTGTCTACTTGAAAAGTTTTCTGACCATAAAGGGTCCAAGGCATTAAAAGCTGCGCACCCGGCCAATAACAACAGCAAGAAAGGAAGAAACTCAAGATTTGGGGCGCCTGGGTGGCTCAGTGGGTTAAGCCTCTGCTTTCGGCTCAGGTCATGATCTCAGGGTCCTGGGATCGAGCCCCGCATCGGGCTCTCTGCTCAGCAGGGAGCCGGCTTCCCCCTCTCTCTGCCTGCCTCTCTGCCTCCTTGTGATCTCTCTCTGTCAAATAAAATCTTAAAAAAACCCACGCACACACAAGATCTGTTTTCCCTGAGGTATAATAAAGTGTTCTCAGAAAGCTGCAATAATAACAAGCTGTACGGAACTGACCTACATATTACAGTAAAGTAGGAAATCATTGAGCACTAGTTCACCTCTCATAAAAAAATTAAAATGAAAAATAATAGACTTCTTAAAAAGGTAATTTAGGTAAATATTAAGGATAATAGGGATTTTTCTCTTCTCAGCTTTGCACAGTCAGCACTTCACAAATGCCCTTCGATTGAACACCATCATCGAGTGCTATCTTCCACCCACCACCATTTTCCATGGTCAGGAGCATGTCTCCTTGCCCTGTTGATGAGAGCATCCTACTGGAAGAATGGAAATCCTGTCAGTCAACATTTAACCAAGTGAACTTGCTCCGGCACAACAGGCCGCTCACAAAGCTGTACTAATTGTAGCTCAGTAGCCAGGGCTTCTAGAGATGATTGCAAATTGATTAACAGTTTGTTTTTGTGTCTTCCCGGGGACTAGAATTCATCTGGCCTGTCTGATCTACAATTACTAGGGAACATCTTTTTCAAACAGGAGCATGCATCTCTTTCAGACGTCTATGATTTTTTTCCACATGATAAACTTTCAAGAATAATAGGCAGTAATGCGACCATTAACACCTATCAATGCCTGAAGTATCAATGGCAGGAGAAAGAGGATCATAGACACTGTGTGTTATGTCTTTGGGAATGAAGAAATGAGGTACTATTAAAGGGTGGCCTTATTATAACATTATAATGGCCTCTGACCAAGAGATCCAGAATTTATAAATCCTATCTCACCTTCTGGTGGTCCCTGAGAAAATCAGATGCCAAAGGAAGAAATGCTAATGTTTTATTATTACAGTGAGAGTGGCCCAGACTTCAGCAATGCCAGAAGAAAAGGAGTCAGAAAATGCCTTCTAATATAAGCTCATTTGGATCCCAAGGCACAAATCCTCAAAGCACGACTTAATCTCTACACTGGAATCTGACCATTTAACTGAAGCCTAATGTTGCACTGAGTAAGAAATAAGGGAAGGAACTGAGAAGACATCCTCCTCATTAAGGCCAAAAATAGGAATTGAAAAAATTATCACATCTATTTGATATCTTTGTTAAGTTAATCCTGGGATCAAATCACAGGTTCCATTACTAATGTCTGCTTTGAAATGGTCTGAAATATTACCACAGTCTAGTCCTGCTCATATGTAGCCAAGTGTTGGTTTCAGTTAATATTGTATTAAAATTTTAGGTTTCTGTATGCTGTGCTCTGGAATAAACCTAAGAAATAAAGTATTGTTCCCTATATTCCCAGCTGTTTTTCTCATTATAAAACTACTGGATGCTTCCCCCATGTTTTTCTGTATCACATATTTTCCATTAGAATAAATGCATGTTGACCACACGTTTGGTGCTGCCTAGTGGGCTAGGTGCTAGAGATCTACACATACAGACAGACAGCCCCTGGTCCTCAAAGAGCTCATAGATAGACATGCATGCTCAAGTGTTTCCCGTCTTGCCTCTGTCATTCAGCCAAATACTTTTTGAGATTTATGCATATGGCCCTAGGAGTCAGTCTTTTAAGTACTATGTAATATTCCATTATGCAGATACACTACAATTTATGTATTCTCTTGTTGCTTTATACTTGGGGTCCCCTTTCTTCTTCTTCTCTCCCTTTTCCTTCTTTTTCTCCTTCCTTCCTTCCTATAGATTTTGGCTCTTAAGAGCAATGCTGCTGGGGTGCCTGGGTGCTCAGTCAGTTAAGTGTCTGCCTTCAGTTCATGATCTTGGGGTCCTGGGATCGAGCCCCACATCGGGCTCTCCACTCAGTGGCAAGTCTGGTTATCCCTCTCCTTCTGTGATCTCTCTTGCTCGCTCTCAAAAAACAAATAAATAAAATCTTTAAAAAGGGGGCGGGGGGGCGCCTGGGTGGCTCAGTGGGTTAAAGCCGCTGCCTTCGGCTCAGGTCATGATCCCAGGGTCCTGGGATCGAGGCCCACATCGGGCTTCCTGCTCAGCGGGGAGCCTGCTTCCTCCTCTCTCTCTCTCTCTCTCTGCCTGCCTCTGCCTACTTGTAATCTCTCTCTCTGTGTCAAATGAATAAATAAAATCTTTAAAAAAAATAAAATAAATAAAAAGGGGGCGGGGGACTCCTGGGTGGCTTAGTCAGTTAAGTGTCTGCCTTCAGCTCAGGCCATGATCCCAGCGTCCTGGGATCAAGCCCCACATCAGGTTTCCTGCTTAGTGAAGAGTCTGCTTCTCCCTCTCCCTCTGACCCTTCCCTTGCTTGTGTTCTGTCAAACTAATAACAATAATAATAATAACTTTAAAAAAATCTTTGAAAAATAACAATGCTGGCATGAATAATCTTGTATTATTTGGTGGACATAAGCACTCATCCGGATACTGGACACATGCGTCCGAGTGGAACTGCTGGGCAACACAGTTGGCCTATTTATAAAAATAAATCTACATGCAGAAGTATATGCATACAGGTAGACACATTGTGGTATGGTGGGAACCAGTGAATTGCAGACCAAAAGACAACAGTTCTGGTCCTCATTCATACAATGGGGAAGTTGGAGCCAATGATCGTTTTTTGTCTCTTTTAGCTCTCCACATGTGTAATGCATTATCTCACTTTATACAGATATAATTTACTTTTCTATTTCACATCTTTCATTTCTATTCCTCTAAATCATATATTATATTTTTCCCACATTTCATTTTTACACACAGGGAGTCATATTTGTTAGCAGAATGCTGCCATCATTTAAAATTACTTTAGACTTGGGCGCCTGGGTGGCTCAGTGGGTTAAAGCCTCTGCCTTCGGCTCAGGTCATGATCTCAGGGTCCTGAGATCGAGGCCCGCATCGGGCTCTCTGCTCGGCAGGGAGCCTGCTTCCTCCTCTCTCTCTGCCTGCCTCTCTGCCTACTTGTAATCTCTCTCTGTCAAATAAATAAATAAAATCTTTAAAAAAAAAAAAATAAAAATAAAATTACTTTAGACTTGTGAAGCAGCAGAGGTTAGTACTAAAAAATGCTATCTTGCTGCCTTTATAAGTCTCAAAGAAAATCACAAAGTCAAGACTGTTTGGTAAAGGCATTAAATAAATAGGGCAGAAACCTAAAGAGACTTTTATTGTAAGTGTAACTTAACCTTCATAATAACAGGAAAGCAAGGATCTGATGGTTTGTTGTTTTTTTTTTTAAGATTTTATTTATTTATTTGACAGAGAGAGACAGACAGCGAGAGAGGGAATACAAGCAGGGGGAGAGGGAGAAGCAGGCTTCCTGCGGAGCAGGCAGTCCGATGCGGGGCTCGATCCCAAGGACCCTGGGATCATGACCTGAGCCGAAGGCAGACACGCAATGACTGAGCCACCCAGGTACCCCGGATCTGATGGCTTTTAATGGAATTTTGATAACGTTCATTTATGAATGTTTGTTTGAGTGTAGGCTTTCGGTGACATTTATCTAACCATGACCTTTAAGTTTAGGAGTGCACTCATCACCTACAAAATAAATTTGTATCCTAATATACCTTCCTCCAAACACTTGGTAAGGAGTATCTGATGAGACCTAGGTTGCCTCCAAGGTAAAATTCAGTACACTAGAGCTAAAACAGGGCAAATGGGATTTGTTAATCTCTTAGAACTGTAATATCTGCTTTTGGTAAATCCTAAAATTTAGATGGAGTATTATCAGAAGTATAAATAAGTATGAGAAAAGAAATACTGACAAAATGTTGGTAACGAAAATAGTAACAAGGCACCTGAAGAAATATCAAAATAATCTGTGTGCGTGCATATCTGTGTTCTTTGCTAAAGAGAATATGGCCTTTATAAAAGATGGAACTTACACTTTTTAAAAAGAGAAAAAAATTTTAATGAAAACTACGTTGAACAGTCACTATTTGATATGAAACTTTACAGATGAATCAGTATAGTTTTTGAGCACCAGAGAATATAAACAGGTCTGAGGAAGGAGCCTATTCTAATTCACAACCCACTAAGGTGTCCCTTGGACATAACAGGTTTTTTAAGAAAGGCAAGTAAACTTTTAAAAACATATTATAAAAGTAATGTATGTTCATTACTTTTACAAAGGAAATAGTATAGAATAATATGAAGTAAAAAGTGAAAAGTCTCAACCAGTTTCCCACATCTGTCTCCCCTCAACTCACTTCCCAGATATATCTAAGCTTAACAGTTTAGAACATACTCTTTCATATATTTTCTATGTATACATTGTTAAATGGGCATCTATTTTATTAATTTAACACAAATGAAACCAACTAGTATACACTACTGTCTTCTATAACGATATCTCATGAACATCCTTCTGTATCAATAGAGACAGACTGATAGCATAGTATTTCATTATATAGAGATGTCTTCATTTAATATATCTTGGCATGCTTGTGCAGGTTTATCCACAGGGTGAACACCTAAAAGTGAACTTGTTAGATCAAAGTAGAGGCTTAAAACACTTTTGAAGGATACTGCCAAATTGTGCTCCAAAAAGGTGTCAATTTTCATCACCTCCAACAGTGTATTTTTTTATTGTAATATATTTGATATAAAACATTGTGTAAATTGAAGGTATACCTCCAACAGTCTACTAAAAAGTCTGTTTCCCCACATTGTGAACAGTATAAGTTATTACCATTTAAAAAATATTAGTTGGAGAGAGAACAAACTATATTATACTGTTTTAATTTGTATTTCTCTATTTGTTAATGAGATTAAACATCTACTTTTTTTGTAGGACTTGCTTATTACCACACTTAAGCACTTTTCTATTGAGTTTCTAGTATTTTTCTTATAGCTTTATAACTTTTCTTCATATATTATACAAACCATTCTTTAATATGTGTGTATGTATATATATTATACATATATAATTACATATGTATATATATCCATCAAATTAGAAATATTGTTCCAACTCGTTAACTTGATATGTTTGTTACACATACCTCTTTATTTTATGTGCCAAATTTATCAATCTCTTCCATTATGTCATCTCAATTTACCATGCTTCATTTATTTAATTTTTAAAATATATTTTATTTTTTTAAACATTTTATTTATTTTTTTGAGAAATAGCGGGGGTGCACATGTGAGTGGGGGGTGGGGGGGCAGAGGGAGAGAGAGAGTCGCAAGCAGGTTCCACAAATAGCATGGAGCCCAATGCAGGGTTTGAGGGTTTGATCTTACAACCCTGTGATCATAACTGGAGCTGAAATCAAGAGTCAGACACTTAACTGAATGAGCCATCCAGGTGTCCCTGAAGATTTTATTTTTAAGTAATTTCTGCACCCAATGTCTGAGCTGTCGGACTCACAGCTTTGAGATTAAGAGTCAGATGTTCCACTGACTGAGCCAGCCAGGTGCCCCTCAATTTACTATGCTTTAAAAATTGTATTCCATTATTTTAAAAAAAGAAAATCACTTTTTCCTAGTATTTTTATGGCTCCCCCTTTCCTTCCTTTTTTTTTCTTTCTTTTTACATCTCAATCTTCAAACCATGTGTGCATTTGTGTAAAGAATTGATAGGGTGAGGATAGCACTATGTTTTTTCCACATGGTTCAGGAGCTGGACCATCACTGTTATCTAGCAGTGCACCTTTTCTTCATTGGTTTGAAATGCACATTCATAAAGGCATGTTTTAAAAAGATACTTTAGTGTTCTGCTGCGTTGTTAGGTCAAGTATTCCTTTCCCAGAGAGTTAGACACTTTAAATAATACCAGTGAACCAATGCTATAGGATCTAAATTCATGCCATTTACCTCCTCTTAGCAGAAACAAAAATATTTTGCCTCATGTTATAGTCCATTGCAAAATGTTTTTACATAATGGCAATGAGGAATTTGTATTTCCATTAGTCTTCTATTCTTCCCTGCCTTTAGGTAACAAAATTTTTGTTTCTGGATGATCCAAATAATAAAAGCAAGCTCAGTCTTCATTTATAATAGAAGACTCCCCCACAGAAAAGGAATAATTAGACTGAAGGCATTACTCAGGAGTCTTTTTAAATTGATCTGAAAGCTTCCCTCAGCCAACAGCTCCTTTTGGGCTCTGTAACTATCTGTTGAAAGAATAACAATGTCAGTCTCTTAGAACTATCAAGGGAAGAAGGGACTTTCAAGTCTAATAGAGCTGCATGTGTAATCTAAAATTTTCATAGCCACATTTAAAAAGATAAGAAACAGGTAAAGTTAATTTTAATAATGTATCTCATTTAATCCAATTTATCCAAGATAGTATCACTCAACAAGTAATCAACATAAAATAATTACTGAAATAGGGATGCCTGGGTAGCTCAGTCAGTTGAGCCTCTGACTCTTGATTTCGGCTCAGGTCATGATCTCAGGGTCATGGGACAGAGCCCCATGCCCACCTCTGCATTTAGCTCAGAGTCTGCTTGTCCCTTTCCCTCTGCTCCTCCTCATTCTCTCACATGCTCTCTCGCTCTAAAATAAATAAAATCTCTAGAAAAGAAATAAAACAAAAATTTGAAAAAATAAATTGAAATAGTTACATATATATTTTTCTAAATCCAGTGTGCACTGTATATTTAGATCACATCCCAATGTGGATGGGCACATTTCAAGTGCTCAGTAGCTACATGTACGTAATAGCACAGCTCTAGACTCTCAGGGGTTTCCGAGGGGAGAGGAACTACACCCAAAGTGGCTGTCTCTTGAGGCTCGTTATGCACAACGAATGTACTGAACTGAGAAAGAATGACTGAAACTTCTCCCCTGACATCCCTTGGCCCACATTCCTGAAGCTTCCTGAGCCCTGAAACAGCTCTCTAGTAACACCTGTTACCCCTTTATGCAGCAGGGCGGTGAGGAACACAGACTCAACACAACCTTCATGATGTCCTACCAAGGGAAAAGGATTTTAAAGGAACTGCCCCACCGTACTAAGTTAGGAAGGTGAGATATCAGTTACTTAGCTCCTTGCTTATTTTCATTATCTTCACCTCTGCTGGCCCCAACTGTTAAAAAATAAACTAGATTTTTCTTTTTCAGGTTTCTGATTCTGAAATACAAAGGACGAAGGGAGTGGTCACTTCATTGAAAGCCTAAAAAGAATTTTAGCTTAGAGAGCTTTATAAAGGATTGAGAAAAACCACAGGAAAACCTGGGAAAGTAAAGTCGAAAGGTCTGGGTTGGAGTCAGGTCTCTCCTCACTGGCCGAGTGAGTAATCTCGGGTTGACCATTAAATTCTATGGCTTCACTTTCCTTAGCTGTATAAAATGGGGAAGGTGAAATCAGTCTGCATACTCCAGGTAAAAATGAGTACAGGTTAAAGTGCCCTGTGACTTATAAAGTTCTGTATGAATGTGAGTTACTCTCACAATTCACAGAGGGATCCTAGCTGATGCTTCACTTGCTCTGTTGCCCTGGGCAAGTCACTTTATCTTGTGTGTGTCTCTTATGTGCCATATGTAACATGAAATTGGACTTAATGGTGTATAAAGTTTTATTCCCATATAAAGTACTGATACCTTTTCACAACCCAAAACAAAAATATCCCATTCAAAATAAGAGGCAGAGACCTCTTTGTCAAGCTAGAGCCCTCAGATCCACAATGACCACAATCAAACCTAATGGAGCCTTTCACTCATTCAATTTTGTGTGTGTGTGTGTGACCATTATAAGCCTGGCATAGTACTGTTTAGGGGAAAGGGGGACACAGACACACACCCCCTCTGACTTGTGAGAAAAGAGAACTCTGAAATAGCATGATGGATTTCTAATATTAAAGGTAGGAGGTGCAAAATCACATGTCAGCGGAGCTAGGGCAGGTAAGGTCAGTGAGCGATGGCCAAACAGAGACCAATAGGGAACAGTGGACTCTATGGTACACTGGGGAGTGTAGGTCCTCTCTCAAAAGGGAGCTGCTTGCTGGTGCCAGCTGTTTTGTGTGTGTGTGTGTGTGTGTGTGTGTGTGTGTGTGTGTGTGTGTGTGTGTGTGTTTAAGGAAAGCTAGAAATTGAGGCCTATGTAAAATCTCCTGATTTTTCTATCTTAAGAATGAATTAAAACAAACCCACTCTACAAGCCAAGCATGAAAGTCCTGTGGGGTCATACTAGTTGGCGTTCTCAGACCTAGGGAAGAAAAAGTATGGAAGATAGCAGAGGTAGGAGGAAAGGCAAGAGGCATTTAACATTTCAGGCTACAGAAGGACCTTGCAAAGTTTCCCAGACCAACCAACCAACCAGTACCCCAGAAATGAAAAAGGCAAGTAGTTTCAGTAAGATTAAGAATGGTGGTTGTGGGGCACCTGGGTGGCTCAGTGGGTTAAAGCCTCTGCCTTTGGCTCAGGTCATGATCTCAGAGTCCTGGGATGGAGTCCCGCATCAGGCTCTCTGCTCAGCGGGGAGCCTGCTTCCTCCTCTCTCTGCCTGCCTCTCTGCTTACTTGTGATCTCTCTCTCTCTCTGTGTCAAATAAATTTTTAAAATCTTAAAAAAAAAAAAAAAGAACGGTGGTTGTGACAGTTAATACCATGGGTAGGGGTGGAGAAAGAAAAAATAGTGGCAGATGTCACTGGAAGGATAAAACAACAAATTAGAGCTAAGAAAAGGCAGTTAGTTGGCAGCTGGGAGGGCAGTTCCAGGGACTGAAGTAGCCAAAGGCTAACTGCAGGTGATCGGAAAACAGGCACTGAGCAGGTATAAGTGATTCTTGTGAGAATATTGGCAAGGAAAGGAAAGAAAGAGGTAGAGCCATAACTTGAAGGGAATGCAGTCAAGGAAAATAGTTTTGAGGTGAGCAAAAAGCTGCTCAATTTCCTACGTTAAGGGGGAGACAAGGTAGAAACAAATAACTAAAATGCAAAACAAAAAAAGGTACATGATGTGACCAAGTTCCTGGAGAATGAAAGGCGTGGGAAGAGGAGGCAGAAATTGCAAAGGAAGATAAACACTTCATCCACCAAGATGAAGGGGAGACTATGAGCAGCATGTATGTAGAAGGATTCAGAGAGAGAGGAAAGTTCTACACTGAAGGTTAACGCTAAAGAGGCAGTCATACCTGTTATTTCTGAAGCAAGAGATCTATAATTTTATCATGAGGCCGAGGAGAGAGACAGACCAATGGATAATTTAAAAGTTGGGTTCAGTTCAGTTCTCTGTGCTTATGACTCTAACAATACACTAGGTTTCTGTGTGTCTCTATTTGGTATTTGTTCACCAAAAGCACACCACAAATAAGAAATGTCTATAAACCAAAAGAATACATTCCAATGACACATTTTCAAGGAGCTCATTACCAGATGTAGTAATACTACATCTGGAATATGTATCAGGAGGTTAAAAATATGCAATTGTCATTAAATTCTAAGTAAAAATATGTCAGTGCAAATGACACACTGACAGAAATTCCACAGTGATATATAATCAGTTAATAAACTAGTGAACAAATATTTCTCCTGCCCTGGTAACTAAAGTGTGTGTGTGTGTGTGTGTGTGTGTGTGTGTGTGTGTGTGTGTGTGAGAGAGAGAGAATGTGTGAAGCAGTGGGAGGTTATTAGGGGTAGGGAGGAAGGCTAATAACCAAGAAGGAATCTTTTTTTTTTTTTAAGATTTTATTTATTTATTTGACACCGAGAGAGAGATTACAAGTAGGCAGAGAGGCAGGCAGAGAGAGAGGAGGAAGCAGGCTCCCTGATGAGCAGAGAGCCCGATGCAGGCCTCGATCCCAGGACGCTGAGATCATGACCTGAGCCGAAAGCAGAGGCTTTAACTCACTGAGCCACCCAGGCGCCCACCAAGAAGGAATCTTAGTCAGAAAAATACTGAGAATATTGACCATTATGACTTTGCACTATTGTTTAAGATTTTCCTTATCCTCAGCATATAGAGAAATTTTTGCTCCACTCACATGTAAAGTCTAATTAGGTACATTGCCACTAAACACTGTTTTTAAAAGAATACTGCTTTACAACACTTAGAAAAAAATTTCTAGAAATACATTCAATTTCATTTTAGAGAAGCTTGTTCCCTGGTGGTTTAATAATCAGGATGCTTCTGTTCATGCCACTACATGCCACATATGCACACAAATGTGCAGAATAATATAGAAGATTCATTCAGTCTTCTTCAGGATACAAGAAAAGACTTAATGCTTGGTTAATTAAAACTAATCTGTTTCTTAAAGCCTTAGTTACTGCCAAATTTAGGAAGTATATAGTAATAAAATAAAACTTCAATAAATAATAAAATTTAAAAGGCCTTAAAGTGCTATGGTTTTAATTAACTTGTGGTTTTTCTTTTTAAAAAGGCAATCTCAGAGGCGCCTGGGTGGCTCAGTTGTTAAGCGTCTGCTTTGGCTCAGGTCATGATCCCAGGGTCCTGGGATAGAGCCCTGCTTCAGGCTCCCTGCTCGGCAGGGAACCTGCTTCTCCCTCTCCCACTCCCCTTCCTTGTGTTCCCTGTCTCACTGTGTCTTTTTCTGTCAAATAAATAAATAAAATCTTGGGGAAAAAAGAAAAGGCAACCTCAGATATTTGAAATTGTTGAATAATGAGTCATTTCTGAAAATTAACCTTTTAGGTGTTAGAATATGAAAAGCCGTCATTATTCTTGATGAAAAATCAAAATGTCCTAAATACTTTTTAAGCGAAGCTTAAAACATAACAGTGATCTTGTGCCAGTGAGCCTGTGCCAGTATTAGGATTACAGTATTACAGGTGCTGTTAAGGCTAGTGCAGGGCAGAAGGCTGAGGCCACAATGGACAGCAGAATAGAGACCACGATTCACTTCTCAATTACTGGTTGTGTGTCCCTCAAAGACACTTAACGAGTTTAAAAGAGGGGGGAAATTTACGATTTTAGCTACCAGACTGTTTATTATGTAGTCAAAAAACCTGATGGTTAGTAGTAGTATAATAATGTAGAGAATGGCAAAATCGAGTGTGTAGTATCATTAAAGCATAAGGGGATAGAATGGAAAGATATTTATCCAAATTATATGTGATGGGTCTAAGGGTTATTTGTTTCTTTTCTGGCTTTTCACAATGTGATTATATTAGTGAAATAAAATCATTAAAAATATTCTTTATGTAAGATGTGGCTCCCAAGGAACACAGGAAAACATTAAATCATCTACATATGTAAATATACTCTTAGCATGTGCCAGATCGATAACGGTACAAACTGAGTATCACAGAAGTTCAAAACAAGGAGGAGATTGTTCTGTTCTATTTCTGCATAGGAGAATTAGAAAAGAAGGACTTCAAGAGAAATGACAGTATTCATCGGGACCTTGAAGAAAGAGTGAACTTTCTATAGATAGCTGGACAAAGAAATATCCCAGATGAGCTGTAACGGCAGCAATTCTAAGGTCTGTTTTCCAGGAATGATCAGTATATCAACTTAGCTAGGGCCCTGGGTATGTCTAGGGGGATATGGCCAGACTAAGTAATTTGAGGGTTCCATGGGGAATCATTATGGATGTTAGACACCAGTTGGTCATTATCCTCAGCCTCTGATGGAGACACTACGGGTGACCTGCATTTTTATGTTCTACTCTGAGCTACTCAGAGTACTGGAAACCATCCGTTTATGCAGTGAGAATTCAATAAACATTAACTGATCTTTAGAATCTGAGCTCCCTGAGTGTTTTCCTGATAGAAAGCAAAAAGGAAACTCTTAAATCAGAAAGAGGCTACTGAATAATAGATGGAGCATAAACTGTCTTAAAGTTCCTTACCTAATTTAAAGGCCTCCTTGTCAGACTGAGTCTAGTCAAGTTGTTTCTAACCATCTATATTAAGCAGTTCTTCCTGGAGTCTAGGGGAGACCCTCTTAGGCCCTTAGAAATTCAGAAACCAGTGCTCACTTTTCCCTCTATCATTGTAGCAGAATGAAAGGCAACAATTATTTCTATCAAGTTGATAACATTCAGAAGAAAATGTGCACCATGAAACAGAGCCCCCCCCACACACGCTCCAATGTGTTCCATTATCAGAATTAAAAATTAAAAGTATGAAGGAAACATCAAAACGAAGCAGGTATTGCTAGGAGCGCTATTTAAAATGGAGCCAGGAGGCCATTAAGGAAGCAAGGCTTATGCATGTCCTCACCTGAAAGAAAAGATGAACTTTAAAATATAGGTCAGTGCCAAACCATAAGCATCCTGGAGGAGAGGCTGCAACTCTGCTGTTTCAAGAGAAATGAACCTTTTCTTGTACTTACAAATGGACTTTCTGCTTAGTGATAGCCTTTAGCAACAAATCATGTGGAGATAAGAACAGCTTCATCTTTACAGCATCAATCATAATTTTTTGACAATTTTTGTGGCTCTACTGGAAATCCTCACTTTGCTTTTAAAAGCCCTCTTCTGGGCGCCTGGGTGGCTCAGTGAGTTAAAGCCTCTGCTTTCGGCTCAGGTCATGATCTCAGCGTCCTAGGATCGAGGCCCGCATCGGGCTCTCTGCTCAGCAGGGAGCCTGCTTCCTCCTCTCCCTGTCTCTCTGCCTGCCTCTCTGCCTACTTGTAATCTCTGTGTGTCAAATAAATAAAATCTTTAATAAATAAATAAATAAATAAATAAAAGCCCTCTTCTTTTCTCCCCATTTCAAAGATTTTATTTATTTATTTGACAGAGAGAGAGAGTACAAGTAGGCAGAGAGGCAGGCAGAGAGAGAGAGAG
>LNAC01000457.1:598246-731083 GCA_002007465.1 Ailurus styani | reverse complement strand
AGAGAGAGGAGGAAGCAGGCTCCCTGCTGAGCAGAGAGCCCGATGCAGGCCTCGATCCCAGGACCCTGAGATCCTGACCTGAGCCAAAGGCAGAGGCTTTAACCCACTGAGCCACCCAGGCGCCCTTCTCCCCATTTCAAAATACATTTTCAATTCCTGCTCAATTCTGTGTCTCTCGAATTGCAATTCTCAAACACCAAATAAAAGCCTCTGGTTTGCCCTTCAGTCTTGCAGCATTTCTCATTTGACATTATATGGTGTCAGAAGTGGGATCCAAAGTGACTGCTGCCACTGAGAAGATGTGGATTCACATATGGTGCCTACAAGAGTCCACTGTGCTCTATCATCTCCTCAGTGTTTTTCGGTTGCAGTAGTAGTCCTCTTGGTCCAGAACCTCCCAACTCAGTTGAGGTTCAGGCTCTGTTTCGGTGTCCTATGTAGCCAGCCTTTGTAAGATTTCCTGTTTTGTCTCTGGTGAGTACACACTTTTTGTTAAAATGGGTAGTTCATTCTCTAAAGAGAAGGCTACTAATCAGTCTCTTTCTGGAACTCTTGCAGGCTTTATGTATAAAAACTATGGACCTTTGTCCTGCAAGTGTTTGTCATGCTGACCAGTTATTACTCAGGATAACTTACAATTGAACTGGCCCACTGGGACTCTTCCGAAATTCCTAAATTGGTTTATCTGTGCAGCCAATTGAAGGAGGTTGTAAGACAAAACAGACTAAGTGGGAAGCTTATTTTCATTGACATTTCAAGGCCTCTAAATGCANTTATTTCACAGAGGGAGAGAGATCACAAGGAGGCAGAGAGGCAGGCAGAGAGAGAGAGGGGGAAGCAGGCTCCCCGCTGAGCAGGGAGCCCGATGCGGGCCTCGATCCCAGGACCCTGAGATCATGACCTGAGCCGAAAGCAGAGGCATTAACCCACTGAGCCACCCAGGCGCCCTCTAAATGCATAAGTACTTCCAAAATTGCTTCCCTGCAGAATGCTAACTTGAAATTAACCAAAGTTAATTTGAGCTATCTCAGTGACTTACTAAACTGGAGGAGTCTTCCAAAGCCTCATCTGTTGTCTCTGCTTGTATTCCCTCTGCTCCTCCTCCTGCTTGCCCACCACCTCTTTATCCTTCACTAGCTGAACTTCCTTGCAATAATGACTCAGATCCTGAGCCACCAGCCTTTGCCACATCCTTTAAGGCTAAACCTAATGAAGATGGTTCAGGGACCCCACTCTGTAATCTCTACTCCTTGGACAAAATTAGAACTCCAAGCTATCACTAAAGAGTTTCTGGATCCTAAATAGAATCCTATAAGCTTTGTGAAGGAATTTAACTTAGTGATCCAAACTTAACGTTACTCCAGTCTTTACCAACTGATTCACATGCTCATTGGTGAAGGTAGAGCTAAAGAATAGATGGACATAGTAAATTAGAAAAATCATTTTGAGAATTTCAGTAAGTGGAGAGCAACTGACCAATCAAATGTTCTCAAACTAGCCAAAACAAAACAAAAAACTTTATGAAATTCCTAAACTTTTTCCTAAAACTACTGATTGAAAAAAAATCCAGGGCGCCTGGGTGGCTCAGTGGGTTAAAGCCTCTGCTTTCGGCCCAGGTCATGATCTCAGGGTCCTGGGATCGAGGCCCGCATCGGGCTCTCTGCTTGGCAGGGAGCCTGCTTCCCCCCCTCTCTCTCTCTGCCTGCCTCTCTGCCTCCTTGTGATTTCTCTCCCGCTGTGAAATAAATAAATAAAATCTTTAAAAAAAAAAAATCCAACAGTATACTCAAAACCTGATGAAGATATTTATGATTAATCTCCCTGAAAGAATCCAAAACCATATTCTTGTCTAGATTCAATTCATTATGAAATATCCACCCTTTTTAACTCAACCTTCCTGAACAGGTTAAATGAAAAACTAACTAAGCACACTTGTTTAACCTAGGCAGCTTAACTGAGTCACTAAAGATCCTCACAGGCTAGTCAACCTGCCTGAACAATTAGCCAAATAATCCAAAGAAAAAATAAAAAAAGAGCCATCTAAGTTTTAAATACCCAGGTTTAAGCCACCCAAATAATGAGCTTACAAACACAACACTTAGCAACCAACCTTGCCCAGCAAAATCCAGCAGACAAACCATCCCTTAGAGGGGTTTGCCACTACTGAAGCCCAGACACGGAAAAGTTTTGTCTACCAGGTAAGAGGCAAACAAGACCAACAGCCTCTGAAACCATAATTCCTCCCAGGGATTCCAACCTAAATACTCCCAACAATAGGGATGCACCAAGGATCAAAAGGGGATTTTCCACATGCTTTTGACAAACTCCTGAGGAAAATAGACTTAACCATCGGTTATGAGGTAACTAAGGCTCTAACAGACATTGGAGCTACACTCAGTTCTCAGCCCCACCAGCCTCATCCTTCCCCTTTCTCAGAGTATTGAAACTATACAAATGCTGGGTGTTTCTAGTCAATCTGTGACTGTTTCCAACTTCCCTCCTATTCCCTTTCAACATGGGCCCATTCAAGGAACTCTTCAATTCCTTTTAGTTCCTTCTGCCCTTATTCACCTACTAGGACAAGATTTCCTTGAGGTACACAAAGCTCACATTTCATTTTCTCAAGAGGGTTTTTACTTCTTCAACCCCCAACTGACAATCCTCAAGCAGACTTGTCCATAGCTATCCAAGTCTCCTCAAGCACTGTAACTGAGCCAAATCCCTTTTTAGATTCCTTCTACCTGAATTATGGCCTAAAAACGCAACTGATGTTGGCTGCATTCATTGTGTACTACCAATAAAAAATAAATTGATGAGAATAAGCCCCTGTCTAACATTTACCAATTAAATGCAGAGGCTACTCAAGGAATTAAGCCCGTTATTGAAGGATATATTAAGCAAAGTTTCATTGTTTGTCACACAAGTCCTTGAAACATTCCTATCCTGTCCAAAAAGCTCAAGGAAGGGGACAGAGGTTTGTACAAGATCTGAAAGCAATAAACAACACAATTATACCTTCGTACCCGTTATGCCTAATCCTCCCACCTTGCTCTAAGCCATACCACCAGAAAGTAAATTCTTTACAGTTATATATTTCTGTAGTGCCCTTTTCAGTATTCCTATCAATTCCAGAAGCCAGTTCCTTTTTGCTTTCATTTGGGAGGACAACAGTACACTTGGACAGTAATGTCTCAGGGTTACACTGGGGATCCAACCTATTTTTCTCAAATCTTAAAGGCAGGTATCACCAATAGTTTCCATATCAGTCCTCCCTTCTACAATATGTACATGACTCCTCCTGTGTTCAACTTCTGGAGAGGCATCCTCCAAAAGTCTCCATCTCCTTCAAGAACTAGCAAAAAGGGGACACAAAGTGTCTGAAGAAAAACTTAAATTCTGTAAATCCAAAGTTAAGTATATGGGACATTTGATCACTAACCACAGCATTCTCTGAATCCCAACAGAATTCAAGCTATCTTAACCTTTCCAAAGACAACTCAGAGGATTTTTAGGGTTGGCAAGATATTGTAGAAATTATATCCTAAATTTCTCTGCTACGCTCAGTCTTTATATTCCCTTCATAAGCTGACCAAGCAGAGACCTTTACATGGGCAGCAGGATCACAGAAAGCCTTTAATAAGATAAAGAGCAACCCACACAACCTTCCTGCCCTGGGGCATCCTATTATTATACTTCTTCCTTTTTGTTCATAAAAGAGAGAGAAATGCAGTGGTCATTTTAATCCAATGACATGGAGGCCGGCACTGACCCACTGGGTACTACAGTCAACAACTAGACCAAGTGGCCAAAGGCTTCCTTCCACACATGCGAGCAATTGCTGCCACCACTAACCTTTTACCACATGGAGAAGAAACAGTAGTTCACCACTGACTAGGTATACCTCCCTGAATGGAAGCCCTGCTTAAGTCCCATCACACTCAACATCCATCCACAAGCCGACTAACCTCCTATGAAGTTCTTTTACTATCCCCTTCAAATGCTACTATTGCTCACTACAATACATGAAACACTGCTATTCTCCTTTCTTTGCCTACACATGAACTTCCTCATGATTGATGTTGACAGACCAACTGCTGACTCCTTGAATTGATTTACAGGAAACCCCTCTTAAAAATACTGAATTAATTTGGTTTGCTGATTGATCCTACCTAAAAGATGAAACACGTCAATATCAGGCTGGTTACATAACTGTTTCCTTAAATGGAACAAGTGAAGTTGATTCAATGCCCTAAGCAACTTCTACCCAACAGGCAGAACTTCAAGCATTAACTTGAGCTTATGTTTTAGTCAACAAAAAAACTGCCAATATTTATGCTGACAGTCAATATGCCTTTGGTGTTACCTATGACTTTGTAGTACTTTGGAAACAAGAGGATTCTGACCTCCTCTGGACAAAAGATGGAAAAAAAAAAGCACTTATGTTATAAACTTTTTAGAAGCCATTCAATTACCTAAATCTCTAGCCTATAAAAACTCCTACACACACTATGGCAAATACAGAAGAAAGTAAGAGAAAGCATTTGGCTGATGCAGCTGCCGAGAGAGCAGCCCTCAATTCACCCTCTAATAGGATCACCCTTAACCTTGGCTGAGTCCTTAATCAATATGATGGGTCACCTTCTAAGAGCATACTTGGCTGTCCAACAAAATAAGAAAAAAATGTATTGAACAAGGAAGTAAATTTAAACCAAAAAGCAGGGTGCCTGGGTGGTTCAGTCAGTTAAGTATCTGTCTTTGGCTCAGGTCATGATTCCAGGGTCCTGGGAAGCAGGGAGCCCGCTTCATCCTCTCGCTGCTGCTCGTGCTCTCTCTTGCTATCTCTCTCTCTCTCAAATAAATAAATAAAATCTTTTTAAAAAATAAAATAACCAAAAAACCAATGTATGGTTAGATCCAAATGGATGGCCAGTCCCCCCCCATATTAATAATACATGTACCCATGACTTAACTGATCAGAACACCGACAAAATGACCTTATGGGAAAAACAGTACTACTGAAAGCCATATCTCAAAGCCGCCTCCCAAGTATACCAGAAACGTCAAATTTGTCCAAAACATAACCCAACCCTAGAAAACCCATTCATACCTCTATTGGACATTTTCCATTACCCTCAGGTCCCTTTGTTTTAGGCAAGTAGACTTCATCCAGTTGCTGTCTTCTCAGGGATACAAATTTGTACTGATAATCATCTGTATGTTTTCTCATTAGGTAGAAGTATTTCCATGTCACAGAGCTACAGCCTCATCAGTAGGCAAGATACTATTAGAAAAAAAGTATTTTTGCCTGTGGAATTCCCTCAGAGCTCCATAATGACAAAGGTTTCCATTTCACTGGTCAGGTAATTCATTCTGTAAAATCTGGCCCATCCTACACTTTGACTGTGAGCTTACCATCCCCAGTCCTCAGGACTGGTAGAATGTACCAATAGGATTATAAAAAAAAATCAATCAACAAAACCCAGAGTCCTTTAAAGTGCCTAGGCCCAGAGCTCTGCCCTTAGTACCCCTCAACTTTAGGTCTACACCTACAGGAAAAAGCAGGTCGTTACCCTATGAGATGATCACTAGCAGACCTATGAGGCTAGATGGTGGAATGTATGAACACTTTTGTTAAAAGAAGACCTTTTAATCTATTGCAAGGAACTCATAAAAGCCCTTAAAATTAACATATAGCTCATAGAACAATTTTTTCACAGCATGCTCCCAGGAGACAAAGACATACATTACCATAACCTCCAACTTGATGATTATATTTATCGGAAACATCATCTCCATGAAGATACCTTACAGCTCCAATAGAAAGGACCATACTAAATTAATAACCAATCCTTGTGCTGCTAAACTCAAGGGTATTGACTCATAGATTCATTTTAAAAGGGCATCAATCCTGAATGGTCATCCCAAGCCTTTGGGGACCTCAAATTAAAAGTCTCCAGAGAGTACAAGACGACCTTGAAGTCCACCCAGCCAGGATTAAAAGCAAATGACACCTGATGTAGACTGCTTTCCAAGAATCTGGACCAGGCCTGTGTATTAAATTAATTAATTAAATCTGCCTTCGGCTCAGGTCATGACCTCAGGGTACTGGGACTGAGCCCCACATCGGGCTCCCTGTTCAGCATGGAGTCTGCTTTTCCCTCTCCCTCTGCTGCACCCCCGTTTTGTTCTCTCACTCTGTCGAATAAATAAATAAAATCTTTTAAAAAAATGAAAAAAATAATAAACTCTTTAGCCAATGAACATTAATAAAATATTGGGTATCCTACTCCCTTTTACAGCAATAATTGCACTCTGCTTGATTTCTTCTTATTCCTCCTGGTTTCAATTGTTTAACTCTGTTTAAAGAATTCTGATTTTACTATACCCAAAGATGATTCCCCTAATCCTACTCATTTTGTCGTCAGCCCACAGGGAAAGTAGGCATAAAAGTACCCTTATTTGGTTATCCCACACTATGCCCAAAGCAGGAAACTTATCTGATTGCTGGATATGTCATCATCAGCCCCTTACCAACCATGGTAAAATAGCTGATCCCTTTGTTATACCTGTCAATAATTTTTCATCCCTTCTGAATTACACCATACATCAAACAACCCCTTCAAGCTCTGCTTATCGTGTCAAAATAGTTTTGCTGCCAACAAAACAAATCCCCCATGCTTTGAGGTTTCTCCTATCTGAAGAAGTACCTGCGATATCCATGAGCTCTACTTTATCAATGGTTTCACCCAAAAATAAATATCCTCCTAGTATAACTTGCCCCAGCCCTCTATTTAACACCTTCTACCATCTAGAAATGAGATCTACAGCCTGGACAAACAAGCCACTCAATGCCTGAAGAAATAATTACATTAACCTACATACAGATCCCTGGTGTGATCATATGCTCTCTTCCATATTGGTAAACGAATCTATAAATAACCAGACACTGGCAGGTGTACTTTGCGTACCCTCAGGACACGTATTTGTCTGTGCATATAAAAATAAACCAAAGACATTCAATTGTTTAGATAGTTGGAGACTCCCTGGACAATGTCTCCTGGGTTATTTAACAACTCCACTCACAATTCTTAAAATAATAACTCAAGGTTCCCAGAAACCAGGAAGACAAAAAAGAGTCCTTAATATAACTGAAGATTACCCTGATGAAGATCCCTCTGTATATGAGGACAACAGGTGTGGCCACTGCCAAGCCTATGACCTCCCTGGAAGGGTCAACCCTTCAGAAACAGCCCAATTTGGTGGAATTTTTAGCTCCAGGCTGGGATAGGAACTGCATGCAACAAATCCATGATATGACACCTATCCCAAACTATAAGAAGAATGGCCAGATCAAATGCCAGAGCCATTAGGGCTCAAAAGAAATCTTTAGATTTTCCTTCCTGGGTGGTCCTTGACAACCACGTAGCTTTAGACTACCTATTGGATGCCCAAGGAGGAGTCTGTGCTATTACAAACACTTCCTGTTTTACCTGGATTTATACATCCCACCAGGTGGCTTAGAGACAACTAAGCTTTTCGAACTCACCAAATCCCTAAAAGGAACTCATTCCCCTGGAATAACAAGCTGGTTTAACCTTAGATTTCCATATTTATTCAGCTGGCTTCCAACTGGGATGGGGACCATCCTAAGAAAGGGACTACAAATATTATGAATAATAAATTATTATTTATAATAATAATTATATAATTATTATTATTATAATTGATACTCCTATCCTAAATTTGATAAACTGCTCAAGTGAAGACAATGCCTAAGCCTTGTCTCCTGAAAACCTCCCTTTGCACAAATTTGGTCATAAGGTCTCCTCAAAAATACCAATCACCCTACTTCTATTTTCCTTCCTCTGTGGGGTGTGACTTTGTAAGAATGAGCCTTCCTAGAGCTGAGGATGCCTATACTAATGCTGGATGACCTACTAGTTGATCATCAAATCGTCTCAAGGAAAGATCTCAATCAAACAGGAGAAATGTGAAAGAAGCATCAAAATGGAGTCAGGCTTGCTAGGAGAGCTATTTAAAATGGAGCCAGGAGGCCATTAAGGAAGCAAGGCTTATGCATGTCCCCACCTGAAAGAAAAGGTAAGCTTTAAAATATAGGTCACTGCCAAACCACAAGCATCCTGGGGCACCAGCTGCAACTCTGCCATTTCAAGAGAAATGAACTTTTTTCTTTTACTTACAAATGGACTTTCTGCTTAGTGATAGCCCTTAGCAACCAATCATGTACAGATAAAAATAGCTGCAACCTGTCAGCACCAATCATAATTCTTGACAAACAATTTATGTGGCTTTACTGGAAATCCCCTCTTGTGTTTAAAACCCCTCCTCTTTTCTCCCCACTTTGGAACACATTTTCAATTCCTGCTCGAATCTGTGTCTCTTGAATTGCAGTTCTCAGACCCCAGATAAAAGTCTCTGGTTTGCCCTTCAGTCTTGCTACATTTCTCAATTAACAAAAGTATGATGCTAAGCAACAGAATAATTCTCCCTTATTGAACAATATCTCTAAAATTTCATTTGTAAAAATTAATTTACTTCAGAATTGAAGTGTAGTAAGCAACATAGTAATTTTTCCTCTCTGACTTTCCAACAATTTCTCTAAGTTTCTTTTATAAAAATTAATTTACTTCGAATTTAAAGGGGAAATTTGGATGTGAAGTAATACAGTTATTCTAACTTCCCTGAATTTTCCTACATTTCTTTTATTAAAAATGATTTCAGGGGCGCCTGAGTGGCTCAGTCAGTTAAGCATCTGCCTTCAGTTCAGGTCATGATCTCAAGGTCCTGGGATTGAGCCCCACATGAGCCCTCCCTGCTTCTCCCTCTCCCTCTGCCTGCCGCTCCCCCTGCTTGTTCTTTCCCTCTCTCTCTCTGTCAAATAAATAAAATCTTTTTTAAAAAAAGATTTCAATTAATTGAACATTTTACTTTGTAATTTTAAAGGAAAAGAATACACTGAAAAATAGGGATGATAAAATATCTTCTTATACTGTTCAATCAACTCTGATTATTAAATCAAGATTAGTAATCAAGAACTACTATTTTGGGGGCACCTAGGTGGTTTAGTCTGTTAAGCGTCTGACTCTTGATTTTGGTTCAGGTCATGATCTTAGGGTTGTGAGATCGAGTCCCAGGCTAGGCTCATGCACTGGTTGTGGAGACTAAAGATTCCCTCTTTCCCTCTCCTTCTGCCCCTCCCCCAACCCACCCTCTCTTCTTTCTCTATCTCTCTCTAATAAAAAAGACTATTATTTTGGTCTTCTCTTATTCTCTAGAGCAAAGGCTTTAGGCTAAGAAAGACAGTTATTGCTGTTCCGAGCTCCTTTAAGGGTCAGTCACCTTGGCAACTTCCAACTATGTACCTAAAGCTGTACTTCTTATTTCCTGGAGCACAGATGATAGCTCCCAATTCCCTGATTCTGTAGAGGAGAAATCTAGCACTCTTATCCTTAAGCCCACTTGTGCTGAGACCTGCACATATGATTTTTCCCTGTTAAGGTTGATAACAATTCTCTTCCCTAGGCACAGAAACATCTCCCAAGATTTGCCTGTGGGTTGCTCCTCAAAGTTGAAAACAGCAAATAACACCTCATCAAATTGTATACTTTAAATATGTGCAGTCTAACGTTTATCACTTATAACTCAATAATGTTAAAGAATGAGGATCCTTGACAATAAGGTCACCCAGCTCTGCTCAAAGGAGCCAAAGGAATAATCCGAAACAGGTGAAAATTCATCTCAGAAAGTATTAGAGAGTCATCTGTATATCAGAGATAAATAATCAGTAAAGTCTTCAAGATCTAATCCATAGAATAGCATTACCATTATTTGGTCTGGAAAAATTCTAAAGCAGGCACAACAAAATAGATCTCACTAAGGTCACACAACAGACCTTTTAGGCTTTAAGAAATGGAACTTCCCAAAAAAAACACTAAGATAAGTCAGTGATGAACTAGATGCCTACGTGGTGAATGATGGGAGTATTAGCTGAAAAATGTAAAACTTGTCAACATCTAAAAACCAATTTGGTTTTGGTTTAGAACCTTTCAATCTAAAGGTTGTTAGGTTGCTCATTCATTCATAGAACCAATATTTATTGAGAGTCTACAACAGGCAGGTGCTACACAAGGGCCTCAAGGGACCAAGGTAAACCAGAAAGAAGATAAGGCACTACCCTTAGTAGCTCACTTCCTATTGGGGACAGGGAGACAGCAACCACATCAACAAGTAACTCAAAACAGTTGAAAAGAATATAAAATGCTATAAGGGAATAATAACAATCGGGACAATAATCATAGCTATCACTTCTACAGCTCTGACTAGGCACTACAGCACTGCTTATAAGTAACCCACCCTATGAAATGCCTCTATTGTACAAATGAAGAGACAAGGACCAAAGGCACTTAGACACTAAGTGGTAGAGCAAAAACTTGAATCCCAGCCATCTGGGATTCCAGAGTCCAAGTTTTTCCTCACAATCACACCACCAGGTGTGTAAGGTAAAGCAACTGGAAGAAGAGGAACTACTTTAGATAAAGTGGTGACAAAAAGTCTGTCAGAAGAAGTGACAGAGATCTAAAAAAATGAGAAACATAGCCCTTCTTTCTGGCAGTAACTAAAGAGTAAGCATAGTTGACTATTGGGCTATACCTACTTCATGCCATCTGCACATAAGGAATGCTTATTTTTATACTACATCTATAGCAGAGGAGCAGCTTGCTAAATAATTTTTTTGTTGCTGTTAAAAAAACTGGGCAAGTGATATTTCAAGTGAATGACTAAGAACCAAAATAAAATGATAAACTTAATAAAAATTTATAGTTCACCAGAACCTACAATGCACAATGGCTGAAAACATCCCAAATCCCACATTTAGCATTTACTTCATTCAAACTTTTTTGCTTGCTAAGAATCTTGTCATACTTGTTCAAATGAATGCTAAACTTGAATGAGTCAGCTCTGAATTAATGACATTGTTAGAGTCTTCCATCCTATTTTGCAGAGGAGTGGTATTTTTGAACAAATAAAGAAGAAAGCTACTGATTTCTTTTTCATATTACATTCAGTCCTTGACAAACATACCCTTTTATACGTATCCTAGCATGATGTCTTCAAGAATTCCCCAGACTTCTCTAAGAGACCTCTACCCCTTCCAACTTTCCAACTTGTACAAGTCTAGGCAGATCCTGTCTAAGCAGAATAGAATCCACAACCTCTATGGCTCAACCCCAATCTTCGGAGCTTAAACAAAGGCTCCAAGGGAAGAATTCAAGGCCATTTATATAGCCATTCTTTGCCCTACTCACTCTCCTCAACCAGACGCTCCCACTCTGTTCAAACTGTAAAGAATTTTGTACTTTAATAAAGGGTCACTTGTTTGTGGCTATACCACACCATAGTTTTACTACTTTATGCTAATACAGGTGCAGATTGTACTAGACAGTTATGGGATGCTGAGGGAGAAGACAAAGAAAAAAAAGACAAGAAGGGAGGGCAAACTATTCCAGCAGCATTTCTATTTCTCAGTATCTCAATCCTCCCATTCAATTCTCTTTAACCACCTCTAATGCTCAGTTCCTTTCAATTTACCCCACCCCCTAATTCCACAGCTGGACCTCTGACCCCATGATTCTACTCCAGGTTCACAATCCTATCCCTAAGGCCATCCTGTGTAGAGTTTCTGCCACAACCAAGTTCCATGAGCATTTCCAATAGCAAAGCCAACCAGCAGGAGTTGAGGGGGAGTTCCGGCTTCTGCTGACAGGCCTGTGGAGATCAAAGATGTCACTCTGAGACTCAGAATTCAATTCTGAGCTCATTTCTTTCATTATATGTAGTGGTGAGACTCTTTTATTTGATCATTACTGTACTCTGCCATATTCTAGATTACAGTCTAATCTGAGCTCCAAACCACTATGCATAAAACACAGCAGTGCCAGACCCTTCAAAGTATGTTGTACATTTGATCCTCTCAGAACATCTGGGGAGAGGGGAGAAGGTAACAACTTTTGGAGCACCGTGAAAAAATCAAAAGCACCTAACAATCATGGAGACGTAAATGAATATTTATAAGGTATAAGAAAATATTTTACAGTTGGATTTTTATAACACAGGCTGCTTTTATACTAGGGATAGTCTGGACCCTAAGTGGTTTACAGAGCAAGAGAAAGACCATTTCAGGAAAAAGACCCAGTTTTTGATTCCTTATGGTTGGCTTTACCCCATCTAAGATTGCCTTTTAACACAGTCTGTATTCAAATAGTTGATTTTGGTACGTTGCTACTGAAATCTGTGCCCCCCCCCCAATTCCTCTGAGGGCTTATCCAGGTGTTACTAATCCCCAGATGCTCTGCTCCTACCAGAAACTTCAATCTGATGGCCTGACATCAAAGAAATGTTCATAGTCTCTTAGAGATAGATGATTTGTTTATCTCGTCTCAACTGGCAAAATTCTGGTTCAAAAGAGAAAAATACTTATTTGAAAGAAAGGAGGCAGAAGAATGAAAATACCTTCCACTTGGGCAGAAGTTTATCTTTCCAACTTAAGTTAGAATAAATAACCCTAATGACCTGAGTTACTCAAAATGACTGCGGGTTTGCCAGGGGTAGATTTGCACAATTCTACACCTGCTCAATAACAAAAGTATAGCAATCCTTTTTCATGCATCACAAACCAAGTATTGGCATGTAATATTGATAATACCTAACAAGTAAAGACAAGCTTTCATTACTAATCTTGTGCTTACCCATGCTTCTCAGTGTAACTATTCATATACTTGGAAATGCTCGTAATTTTCCATGACCCACAACTAGAATATATAAATATACAGAAAGAATTGCCCAAGAGTTAAGAATTTTTTTTCTGTTGTTTACTTTCAAAGGAGAAAAAAATGTTTCAATAAACAGGAACATATGGATAAAATTCAAGACTCATAAATGGTTTGAATTATTTTTCCACGGGTATATAGCACTCAAACTGATTTTTAATGAAAACGTTGGCAATCTTACCGTCTACGGGAAAAATTGAGTGCTAACTACAATGACACGATTTGTTGTTTTAGTTTTCAAAATCATGCCAAAACAAATGGCTCAGATAAAAAGATGGAAAAATAATAGGTGGTTTCTCTTTTTTACATGCTTAAGATACATGCTTTGATATCTTAAACAACAGAATTACTTTTAATTCCCCCAAACAACCTGTTCTCTCTTACTTTGGCTCTCGCACATGCCAGTCTTCCTGCATGGATGTTCTCCTTGCCATAAAAATGTACCTCTTCCATTTCTCTTGGCTAACGCTTATTTAGCCATCACACAGATACCCACTAAGAACTCACTTCTTCCAGAATCCTTCTGTGACCTTAGCTAACTTTGTATGGTTGTTTGCACTGTTTCATTCTTTAAAAATGCCTTCAATTTATTTTTAGCAAGAGATTCGTATGACTAAAGGACATGAATGTTTATGACATATTATGTAATGCAGGCTTATTATAAATTGTAACATCCTATTTCATTTCTGTGTTATTCTTTAAAATAACCATGTTATACATACTGTCTATAACGACTTTACTGAGTCAGGGTGGCCATAACTTTTCCAGGTAAAGCTGATTAAAAAGGGGTCGGGGGGACGCCTGGGTGGCTCAGTGGGTTAAAGCCTCTGCTTTCAGCTCAGGTCATGATCTCGGGGTCCTGGGATCGAGGCCCGCATCGGCTCCCTGCTTGGCGGGGAGCCTGCTTCCCCCTCTCTCTCTGCCTGTCTCTCTGCTTCCTTGTGATCTCTCTCCCTCTGTGAAATAAATAAATAAATAAATAAATAAATAAATAAGCGCGGCTTTAATTTATNCTCCCTCTGTGAAATAAATAAATAAATAAATAAATAAATAAATAAATAAATAAATAAATAAGCGCGGCTTTAATTTATAAAAAAAAGGGGAGGTGGGGGGACTAAGGTGTTGCTGGGATAACATGGGGGATATTCATTTACTTACGTCATGTTTATTAGAGGCCTACTCTGCAAATCACCATTCTAGTTCTGATAATGTGGAAGATAATGAAAGAAATAAGAAAACAATCATACACTCACCTCCCACCTTACTCAGAACTTTATCAACTTTCCGATCCCAAAGCTGGTAAATGGAATAGAAAACCTGGAAACAATACAGGTACTGATAGGAAGCATACAGTAATATTTAACAAGACACAGGAATGCTTTTAGCAAGGAGACACAGTAAAGAGTTTCCAACACTTCAGAGTCTTCAGTAATTGTAGGCAGGATGGAGCAATTCTTCCTAATCCATCCAGTGATCTGGAACAGGGTATTCCAGGTGCTTTGTGCTGTGAAGACAATTTCTTCTTCTCCTCCTCTTCCTCTTCCTCTTCCTCCTTCTTTTGTAGGCTAGGTTTTAGTCTTTTTTTTTTATCCCAGTGTCATTGTGATATAATTGACATATAACATTGTAATCATTTAAGGAGTACAACCTAATGACCTGCTGTGTGTATATATTGCAAAATGATTGTGAGGACTTCTTTTTTAATTAAAAAAAAATTTTTTTTAACTAAAAAAAAATTTTTTTTAAGTAGGCTCCACACCTAATCATACTGAGACTAAAAGTCTCATGCTGGGGCACCTGGGTGGCTCAGTGGGTTAAAGCCTCTGCCTTCGGCTCAGGTCATGATCTCAGGGTCCTGGGATCGAGCCCTGCACCAGGCTCTCTGCTCAGCAGGGAGCCTGCTTCCCCCTCTCCCTCTGCCTTCTCTCTGCCTACTTGTGATCTCTCTCTCTGTCAAATAAAATAAATAAAAATCTTAAAAAAAATAAAAGTCTCATGCTCTACCGACTGAGCCAACCAGATGCCCCTGGGAGGACTTAATACCCAAAATGCACAAATGAGATTTGTTTACTAAGCTGAGTACTAACATGACTGAATTTTCTACAGATTAACTTACCTCAACATATGAAATCGGAAATATTCCTATTTTGTCTGCCAGCATTCCTTCGGCCCAGTTTTCATCCACTCTACGGATCACCGTCAGAACATCATCCTGAAGAAACAGCAAACATTGGTCTACTTGATCCCATATTAAGTTCATCATTTCATTTTCCTTTTCAATAAAGGGGCTCAAGTTTTAAGAGTACATGAACTAAAATGCTATAACATATCTTTAGTACACGAATCCAATGTTGTCACTATCAATCAAGACCGTTGTAAAACTATGAATTCCTTCTATACAGGGGTTGGCTGCTTATGACAACTTCAAATGCAAACCATCCCAGGCTCTTGAACTTCTGTTTTAGATTGATTCTCAGGCTCTTCTCATGTTCTCTCTGATGATATACCAAATGCCCATTTAAATACATATCCTACTGCTTTTCTTTATAAAAAACACTATTGTGTTTATCCACTTAAAATTCTAAAGCATTTTATCAATTCAGTAGATATACTCCTGTGTGCTTTCAGCAGAGAAATTTATGTATAAAATAAGGAAATAATGTTTCATTTTGTTATTCATAATTCAGTAAATTAAAATCCCTGAGTGGCACACACCCCCTGTAAAGTGGCTTAGAATTAAATTTAGGCTCTAAATATGAAAATGATACCACACAGAACATCAACCAAAATTATCTTTCATATAAGAACAGCCTATGCACAAAATTACTTTTTTGTGACTTTAAGAAAATTGCTTCCAGGTATTTTTAAAAGCACAGTGAAATACTAAAACTATTTTATCATTTTACAAAAGGAAATACAAGCCATATTCCTGTGTATCCAGGACCAGAGGAAGAGTTGGCAAACAGAAAATCTCATTCTAAATTTACCTTTGCAAATGGAAGGCAATCTTTGTCTGCTTCCTTGTCTTTCACTTCAAAGTCATAAAGTGCTTTGCACTGAGGTGGGGGCTGAGGTAATGGTTTGATAATCTGCACAAAATTGGTGGGGAAAAAGCCATGGATCCCGTTGACTTCCCCATGGTACCAATTTTCATCCACTTGTCGCCGCAAAATGATGATGTCACCTTTGCTGAATTTAAGGTCTCCAGGCTCTTTCCCTTCGTAGTTGTATAACGCTTTGGCACAAGGTAACTGAGGTATACCCTTAAGGAAAGAGATGAGTTTTAATTAAAGGATGGTCAAAAATACCTGAAAATTTAACTGTATTATTATTTTTAGTCAAGGTCAACTCAACATAGTGTGCAGGTCTCTGGAGTTTAGTGGGTGGGAAAATGAAACACTTCCTGGAGGAAGTGACACATGAGCCAAGTCTTCAAGGATACACAGGAGTTAGCCAGGCAAAGCTGGAGTAGAAGAATAAGTGAGGCCTTCGAAGTAGAGGGGACAGCACCAGCAAAGACACGGAGCACACTGTGCAGAGGGACTGGAGTTTTACAGAGAATGCAGTGTTCCTGGAAAGGAATTATGGAATATAAAGTGTAAGAGAAGTAGGCAGAAGCTAACTCATGGAGGGTCTTGAATAACGTGTTAAAGAGGTCCAATGTTGTATCCATCAGACAATGACAAGCACTCACAGGTCTGAAATACAGATGGTCATGGTAAGAAGCATGTGTTAGGCATTAGAGTGAGAAATGGACAAAAGGGAGAGGCAGACAGCTATGTGCAAAGCACAGGCATAAACTACTTGAAAAAAAATTTTTACAGCCTAATCTTTCTAATGAATTGGAGTAACAGGAAGCATTACTCACAGTACTGCCCTCTCCCTGGGGTCCTCCATCTCCCCATTGCCCCAGCAAAATGGATCGAAGTTTTATACCCTTGAGGCAACGGAATTTCATAATATAGTTTTTAAAAATTACTTTGGTTTCTAGTCAGAGATTTAAAGTCTGGCCTACTCCTAAGCCAATTTTTTTTTTGTTAAATATTTTTGTTTGGCTTAAGAGGAAGAGTCAATTCTTGGCTCTCAAAATGCTATTGGCAGTCATCTTGTGTTGGCTTGATCCATGTGATGTTGTGTTTGCTTAACGAGAGCTGCTCTAGAGGCCAATATCCCGAGGAGGCAGGAGCCGAGCCTTCCAGAAGTTCTGAAACCCTCATGTGCCCTCTGACTTTTGGACCCTGCCTTAAGATCTTGCCTGTGAAGGCATAACTCCTGTTATCCAGCCGTGACCTAATCTTGTAAACAATTCTGCCGTGCCCTTTGGTTTCTGCAGAAAGGAAATGCCCATCAGGAACTCTGGTGCCTCACAATCCTGTGAACTTTAGTCATATTCCCTTCAGTGTCCAACTCTGTGGAAGGATTCTAATTTTTGTCTACTCTCACCAAGATGCTTCACTGCATTCTCTACTTTACTACATATTTCTTAAAGTCTGGTTATCGTAATAGAACAATATTTCCCAAGATAGGTTTGAGGAAATAACAGCAAATAAACACAGAAATGAGTATCACTATGAAAGAGGGCAAGAGTGATCGAGCCAGAGACAAAGAACTGACAAGTACTGTAATAACCCAACTCTTGGAACATAGCTGATGGGACCATGATCAGGCAGTTTCAGGCAAGGGTTGGAAACACAGACTCCAGAAGTCAGAATGCCTTACTAGCTGTGTGAACTTGAGAAGGTTAACCTCTGTGCCTCAATTTCCTCATCTGGGTAGTTGTGAGGATTTAGTGAGTTAATGTATGTAAGCCACTACAAAAGGCCCAGCAGTTAGGAAGTGCTTCATGCATGAACTATAATCATCATCATCACTGCCCAGTATGAAAAGCCTTGTTCACTAATAAAACACATAACCTGAAAAGGTATTCATCTCTCTGCAGCTGGATGCTCTTCCTTTCGGATGAATTCACATAGCAATTACATTTTTAATACATATTCACTGTATAGCAATGCAAAGAATGTTCCTCCTACGAAGTATTGGGATTTTGAAACGTGCATTTCTGAAGCACACATTTGTTTTCTAAGTGGAATCCATTCATCTTCTGGTTGAACAGAAGAAATTACAAATTCACTGACATGCACGGTTTAATAGGGGATGGCATTTTAGATGTGGCTGTAGTTCATCTTGACAGGGCTAATGTAAGGCATTGGAACCCTGCATGAATTAATTGAAAATCCTATTACAAACTCAGTGACAAATAACTCTATTCACCATTATGGCCTGTTCTCTTGATTTTTTTTCCCCACCTCAATTAGCTCTGTTTGACCCACTCTGTCCAAATCCATGCCAGCCAAATCCATGCACCAAGATACAGATTCAGCACTCTTAGAAACCACTCTGAACCGCTCCTTGAAGAGATCCGTAAAATTCCCCCCAAAACCACAGTATGGTTCTTTTGTGACATGCTCCTGTGGGAACTGAAGGAATTTATTTCTTCACAGATCACTTCCACACACCAGTGGTGCAACGGACTTATTAACTTTTCCACCAAAGCAAATCTATTAAGTATTCTTAAAATCATCACAGATTCTTAATACAATGAATGGCAAGGATAAAACTTATGATAATAGTGATAGACATCATGGCTAGCCTCTGCAACCTAAAGTTGTTAATTCACACTGATTTGCTAAATCTTGACTGCCAAGGCTATTTCAATGATCAATAACCACAGAGAAAGAATCATAAAGCTTATGGTAATCTAATCCATGAGCAGATATTTGTGCATCTGGCTGTGTTTTTCTATGGTGTTCTTTTTCAATTAAATTCTAAGAGGCTAAAAAGACAGTTTGTGTCAAGTTTCTCTAAAGAAGGCTTCCCACATTAAATAAAATGAATACTACTCTGATTTCAAATCAAGCAAAGTTCAGTGATCTTTTAAAGACTTATTCCCACACAGACTGCAGATGATTAAGGATAAATGGTCAAATGACTTGGAAGAGCAATAAAAGAATGCATTTTCCTTTTGCAACATCTGAGGGATAAAGCCAAAACAATTGATTTGATAGCCTCGGACTACTCTTGTGAGTAAAATACGTCCGGGGCCCACGGAGGCACTGCCTTCTCATTCATCTCCTTAGAAAGGTCTGGGAGTCATGTCATCGCCCAGGCCCTTTGCCCTCTGTGCCTTCGGCAGGCCTTCTAAACTGCTGCTTTTCTTCTGTATCCTCTCATCAGACCAAGGCCCCCGAGGATCTGCAGAGCTTACTACATTTCACTTGGCTACACATGAAAGGGAGGCTTAAAAGGAGAGAAAGCCAGAGAGAAACTGACTCTGCAGTCTAACCTTGGGTTTGCAGCTGTCATTCATGCTGCTAGCTTTATCACAAACCTTGGCAATTTAGACAGGTGAGCTATTATAACAATTCTTAATCTGAAATATATTTCAATAAATAGTGACTAGTTTGCTCATATAAAAAGGAATAAATATGACAGTGGGCCAGTTTTACTCTTCAAGTAATTTTGCTTCTACATTATGTATACTGGTATTTAATATGACATTAAAATCCTTATGAGACCTGCACACAAATATTTTTGATTAAACACGCTACACTCCATTTTTGTATTATCAAGTGTATTCCAATATAACTGGCAAAGTACTACTTAATGATGTAGCTAAGATTCTGACGGGTAAATAAAACATTCACTGCCAATTTATTTTATAGACTCTAAATGCCAATGCCTAGATATACATGCAAGACAGCCTCTTTAAATTCAAATTCTTTCATGCATTTCTTACTGCTCCATAAAGTAAAAAAGATTCAATGACCTACTAAAAAGAATATCTGGAAGATACTCTTGCCATAGGAACAGCATCACAATGTGTATAATTTAATAATTTAGTTATATCGAAATGGGCATAAACTATGGCTGATTTCTACTTGACTTTCAAAAACTTTCCAGGAAGAACTGAAGCACAAAGAAATTACAATAACAGAATTACTACACACATAGTAAGTAGCAAAATCGATTCAGAAAAGGATTGTTTAAAATGTCCTTTGTTGGGGGCGCCTGGGTGGCTCAGTCGGTTAAGCATCTGCCTTTAGCTCATGTCATGATCCCAGGGTCCTGGGATCAAGTCCTGCATCGGGCTCCCCACTCAGCGGGAAGCCTGCTTCTCCTTTTCCCCTGCCGCGCTGTCCCCCCCCCCCCGGCTCATACTCTCCCTCACTATCTCTCCCTCTTTCTCTCTTTCTCAACTTAATAANGTCCCCCCCCCCCCCGGCTCATACTCTCCCTCACTATCTCTCCCTCTTTCTCTCTTTCTCAACTTAATAAATAAAATCATTTTTAAAATAAATAAATAAATAAATAATAAAATGTCCTTTGTACAACAAAATACGTGTTGGCTTTTCCTTACAAAGTGAAAACCTATCAGAATAGACCTATAGTATTCCATAAAAATACTGATTCTTTAATAGTTAATAAATCTTAAGTATTAATCTCACCATGTCTAGATTGGATTATTACTCAAATATTATTTGACCATCACTCGAAATATTTCAACTTCAATATAACAAACATCCAAGATGAGTAGTACAAGTTATTTTTCCAAAGCAGTATCAGAGGGACTCAGAATCCCATAATCCCGTCATAGGCCATCTTCTTTGTTCTCTCCTTTAAAATGTATCTGTGGAGAGCGCTGTACTGGGGCGTTTTACTAGGTGATCACTTTCTTAAGCTACCATCTGCTACACACCCCAAGTCTATCACATAAATTCTTCTCATCGTGCTATCTGTAATCATATCTACAAGAACTTTGAGGATGGCAGTTGTGAATCAACAAAAATGAAGAAACACATGTTTTTTTCATTCACATTTCTTCTTTTTTTCCCCTTTATTTTACTATTTCACTGTCCTCTTACATGATCATTTTCTTCAGCTTTCTCCTTAAGTGGACTCTTTGCAGGCTGCCTGTCTTTCTCCTCTAACTCCAGACATGGTTCTGACTCCACCCTGCCTCAAAAAAGTGGGCTGACTGAGGTCGGCTTTGTGTGGCTCTGGCGCCCTGTGCACCCAGCTCCTGCTCACACTCCACACACTATCTGCTCCTCCTTCTCACCCTCAGCTCCTACAACCCAACCCACAAGCCCTTATGGAATCTCTATCCCAACTCATGACTCAATAGCAATCAGCCAGTTATAGCTTTTAGCCTTGTTGTTTTAGTGATATTAATGGTTCAGGAAAAGGGTGGAAGGAGGGAAAAACAAACAAACAAACAAAACACCCAAGGTTAAAAGGAGAGAAGACAGAGTAGCATTTTTCTCACCAATCCCCCTGGGCAGTATTCTCACTACTACTTAATCGAAATAATACATAATCATTTATTTAATCAATACTTAAATACTTAACCAAATGTAAATACAGAATGAAATAAGTTGAAGTCAAAAGATTATATTCAGGGCGCCTGGGTGGCTCAGTGGGTTAAAGCCTCTGCTTTCGGCTCAGGTCATGATCTCAGGGTCCTGGGATCGAGGCCCACATCGGGCTCCCTGCTCAGCGGGAGCCTGCTTCCCCTCCCCTCTCTCTCTGCCTCTTTGTGATCTCTCTCCCTCTGTGAAATAAATAAATAAAATCTTTAAAAAAAAAAGATTATATTCAAACATCCAGAGAGAGAATAACGAGCAGAGTTTTACAAACTTAAGAAAAAAATATGAGACTGCTACATTTTTTTCTAGGAACTGCAGTATAGAGAATAGATAAATACATGTCTGTGGTGTGGAAATCAGGCCCAACCGTGGCTCCCTTCTCCCACTTGTCCAGGAGTGCCCACGGGGGCACTCAAGAGCACAGTCTGAAAAGCACTGTTATAGGGGAAGTGGACTAAGGCACATGGCTTAGGAAATATCTAGATTTAAAGGATTAAAAAAAACACTAAGAAGCTGAGATGTAGGAAGAGAACAACCAGTATATAACCACAGTAGCAAGAATAATTCCTGAAACACGGTCTTATCCATATCACCTATGTCTTCATAATCTGGAAACCCAATTACCTCTTCAATAAAATTAATGTCCTAAACCATGGGTTTTATGGCCCTTCATTTGCACTGACTGTCCCACTTCATATTTTTCCACTATCAGCAAGCAAAGCAGTCTGTGGTCATGACCTCCAACCTCAAACAGGCCAATCCCTCTCGCTATTGCCTAAACATTTGTGTCCACCCAAATTTCACTGCTGAAATCCTAACCATCAAAGGTGATGGTTTTAGAAGGTGGAGCCTTGAGAGGTGCTTCGGTTTTATGGGTGGAGCCCTCATGCATGGGATTAGTGCATTTACAAAGGAGACGGCCCAGAGCTCCCTAAGTACTCTGTCCTGTGAGGCTACAGCAAGCAGGCACCAGCCACGAACCAGAAAGAGGGGCTTCACCAGAATGCAGCCACGCTGGCTCCTTGATCTTGGACTTCCAGCCTCCTGAACGGTGAGAAGTCATTTCTATGGTTTACAAGCTTCCCAGTCTGCGTTAATTTATTATTAATTTATTAGCCCCAGCAGACTAAGATACTCCTTCACCAAAATTCTTCAAAAGCAGCCCATCTCCTTCCTACATGGAGAGTCCTCAGCACTTACATGCATACATCTTGATATAGCTGCAGTTGATAATTACACTGCACTTATTTCACTTCTATTTTTATTTTATCTAGTATGAATGCTTCTGTTGTTTGGAATCAGATGTAAATAAGGCCAAGATCACAGATACATTCTGGGGCAGGTCAACAGGACAGCTTCTGTTTCCCAGATGGAGGGGCCACTTGTTCTTAAAGATCCTGTGGAGGCACTGCCTCCCTGGGGAAGTCTCCTAACCTTCCTTCCCCCAAATCTGGGGAAAGTGCTGCTCTGGTGCTCCTCCAGCATGTCTTATGCATACTGTTACTAATGGCTTTCATCGTACCGAGTTTACAACCTGGTTCCCCTGCCAGACGGTAAAACCTCCTGGAGATCCGGAACAATGTGTCATGAGCACCTACTACCTCAGTGTCTGTGAATAAATTCTTGCTGGATATATAAAGTAAAAAAACCGAATTTATCTCTAGGTGGTTGAGGTCTATGATGTGGTGGCTGAGTGGAAAAACACCATACCTAAAGGAAAAGCAACTTAAAAGGCAATTGGGTGGATGGTCAGGCTCAGCAGATTAAATGTATCACACAAGGTATGTACTCCCATATTTCTGTGCCTCTGGTCCTCCTCAAGAATGGCAGACCATGAGCCCAAACTCGTGAAACTGTCTTCAGTGCCTCCTATGAAACACAGTATATGGTGGGCACTGGACACTGAGCCATGGGGGGAGCAGGAATACTGAGGAAAGAATTTCATTCCCTGTTCCTGAAGGCTGCTGGGAAACCTGGAGCACAAGGAGGTGCCACAGAAAAACCTGGGGAAATGTGAGCTTGTCTGCTAATTGGTGTCCACTTCAATGTCCCCTGGAAACATGACTAAAAACGTGATCCGTTCGGGAAAGGGGAAGTTGAGTTTGTACTAAGCAAAATGCTGGCATTTGAAAAATGTGAAACAAATTACATAGCAAACCCTAGCAAACAAATATTTTCCTTTCAAACTCATCTGGTGGTTATGAGGAAATAGTCACGTAGTTGATATATAGCTTTTTTTCTTGGCTGGCCTTAAAAAGGGAGTATCCAACTGACAGACAAATCACTAAAGAAAACAAATCTCACTGAATTTCTCTAAAGGAAGACAGCTATTGAGAATGCAGTCATAAAAATAAAATGCAGGAAATTTATGCCACTCATTGCCCTGAATATGAGTTTTCTGCTTCATCACATGTTTAATAATTACGAGAGTATTTTTGCAAAGAGGAGGAAAGTTATTGGGGAAATTCTCGGTAGTAACTTGAGCTATCATCTTGGGGACTTATGGCAGGATGAGGGATGTTTCCTGGTAAAAGGTCAAGTTTCTGTCTATTTGAAAAACAGTTAGATTCCTGGCAAGAATCTGCCCCTGCCCTTTCCTAAGCCTCCCACCTGCCTGTGGGGGCGTGGGACTGGATGGAGAAGAATGACCGTGTATCAGAACTCTGTGTGGCCCTTGCCTAATCCTTACAGAAACCCAGAAAGGTAGGGAGAGTCAAAGGGGTATGTCAGAGCAGGTTTTTAATATTAAATAGAAAGGTCAGGTAAGGCCACAATATAATTCAACGGCTTGGTTTTAGATTTTTCTTGGCCAATTTTTTTGGCCAATGTTTTCATTAAAATCCCAGAGAGAGATGCTCATATAATTTAGACATGACATTATATATGATAGTTCATAGTTTCAGAGTTAAAATAACATCGGGATAAACCCACATGTATATGGGCAATTAGACAAAAGTGCCAAGGCAATTCAGTTCAAGAAAAGAAAGTCTTTTCAACAGATGGTTCTTGGATAATTAGAAGCCCACATGGGAAAAAATGAGTCTCGACTCCTACCTCACATCATACACAAAAATTAATTTGAGATGAATTCCAAAACCAAGTTTTCCAGAAGAAAGCACAGATTATCATAGTGATTAGGTAGGTAAACAAACAAACAAATAAAAACAACAAAAATTTGGGCGCCTGGGTGGCTCAGTGGGTTAAAGCCTCTGCCTTCAGCTCAGGTCATGATCTCAGGGTCCTGGGATCGAGGTCCGCATCGGGCTCCCTGCTCAGCGGGGAGCCTGCTTCCTCCTCTCTCTCTGCCTGCCTCTCTGCCTACTTGTAATCTCTGTCAAATAAATAAATATTTTTTTAAAAATTTATAAATTGGACTTCATGAAAATTGAAAAATTCTGTTCATCAAAAGACAATTTTTAAAAAGCAAGTCACACAAAGGGAAAAATATTTGCAATACATATAACTGACAAAGGATTTTAATCTGGAAATATAAAGAACTTCTATAAATCAACAACAAACAATGCAATTTAAAACAGAGAAGATGAAGATATAATTCAAAAAGGAAGTTATTATATAGTCATGTAAAGGTATTAAGTGTCATTACTCATGAGGGAAATGCAAAATAAAACCACAATGAGATATTCTTTCACAACCATTAAAATGATTAAAATTAAAAAGACTGACAACAGGACGCCAGGTGGCTCAGTTGGTTGAACATCAGACTCTTGGTTTTTTGGCTCAGGTCATGATCTCATGGGTTGTGGGATGGAGCCCTGTGTCAGGCTCTGAGCTCAGCACTGAGTCTGCTTGGGATTCTCAGTCACCTCTCCCCATGCCCCTCCTCCCACTCCCTCTCTCAAATAAATAAACCTAAAAAAAAAAAAAGACAATAGAAAATATTGTCAAAGATACAGAGCAAATAGAACTCAAATACATTGATAGCGGGAGTCTAAAATGGTACAACCACTTTGGAAAACTATTTGAGAATTTCTTATCAAGTTATTCATACACCTACTCTAGGACCTAACAATTCTAATCCTATATATTAACCAATAAATGAAGACATATATTCACACAAAGACAGCTAACAAAAACTCTCACTGCAGCACTACTCATAATACCAAAAACTGAAAACCAAATGTCCATCAACTAGAGAACAATGACATCCTTATTTATAAAAAAAATTTACTTGATACACATGAGTGAAAATATCAAAATTAATACTATATAATTACACTTTATATGACTTTCAGAATAGGTAAAACCAATCTATTATAATAGAAATCAGAACACTAGTAGTTTAAAGGAGTTGGGGAATGAATGGAAGAGTGTGTGATGAAAATTTCTGAGATTAGAGATAGATTCTATATTTTGAATGGGATGTTGATTATCTAGGTATACAAATGTGTCAAAACATATTAAACTGTACATTTAAGAACTGCAATTCACATATGTAAATTTCAGCTCAATATTAAAATATATAAAAAATAAACCAGTAGCAGCACTTAGGAAAAAAAATGAGAAATAACCACATAAGTGACTATGTATGCACACGGAGGAAAAGATACAAAAGTATCACAGTGAATAACAACTTAGAGCAATCAAGAAAATGGCAAGACTGGCAAAATTAGAAATCTGAAGTCCAGAGGTATGCAGATTAGTGCCTAGAAAGATGGCTACTTTTTGAAAAGGAAATCCATCACCAATGCACAGAGTATGTGTATGTAATGTAGGGTCTCTGCCATAATCTGACCCAACACTTAGCACTGGTCAGCCACTCACTAGATGTCCAGATTACACTCTGAATCCCATAAACAAAGTGAACAGAGAGTTGCACTGTGTTCCGTGGGGAGTAGTATATATGATACAAGTGTTGGAAAATATGATGAAAAAGCTGCAGAAAGTGAGATATATCAGTGGGTCAATATTAAAGTAAGTACTCAAATACCATGAAATGCTGTTACACAAAGGAAAGTAAGCCGGCTTCATATTCATTGAAGAAAAAATAAAGGCTTAAATTGATGCATGCATTATTTAAGTTGGTTAAAAGAACTTCCTGATGGTGAGGGTTGTTAAATATTGCAGTGGATTATGATATCTCTTTCACTGGAGACTTAAAAAATAGGACAGCCTCACAAGTTTGGTTCTGCCCAAAGGCAAAGGAACAAAGATTATGATGTGTGATCTCCAGTAATGCTATGATTTCTTTGGCAATCAGACCACTTGAAAGAATAATTTTATTCTTGATGATTTTGTCATTTGTTTCTTTTTTAGGAGTGGAATCTCAAGAACGAAGAAAGTACCGAGGTATGGGAGAGTGAGCTGGGAGGAACATTTGGAAAAACAAAATGAGAATATGAATTAGCTTGTAGAAATCCAATCAAGCCAGCCTCAATACTCCAAAATCTATCAGGACTTGTTGCAATCTTATTAACAAAAGTAGAGGCAAGCTCAGCTGTAGTCAGGCGCACCAGGTCATCTTTTATCTCATTATTCCTATTTACGTCAAAAAGTAACATACAATACTACAGTGGATTACCGTTACTATTCTCCATAGGAGTGTTCTGCCAGTTAATTAACATGAAGTTTACACAGTGAAGACTGAGTAATTACTACAGGATAATGTCCTCTTACTTTGAAATAAATCTATTACAAGGATATAAAACCAATCCTGTGAAACCCATAGAGTAGAATCAAGATCTTTAAAACATAATTAAGTCTTCATTAAAAGAAAAAAAAAAACCGACCCTATCTCTATGCATATGGTTTGGAATTTTGGCTATCAAAAAACTTTAAGTATTAACTGAATGTAGAGACAATCTTACAGTTCTGTCAACAAAGCTCTTTTTTACCTTTGATTAAGTCTGTTGTAAAATGATACTTTAAAAATACCTGTAAATAGTCTGACATACTTGAGTGTTACTAGAAAATGCAAATTGCTTTTGCTATCTAATTTCTCTATTATAGGACTGCACAAGAAATGCTACTGTGAGGAAAAAAATAATTGCAATGGACAATTTTACCAATAGATAATTATTTTAAAACAAGTAGTTTATTGAAGCTCGCCTCTAAAAAAAAGTATTCCAATTAAAATATATTGATCCTAGGGGCGCCTGGGTGGCTCAGTGGGTTAAAGCCTCTGCTTTCGGCTCAGGTCATGATCTCAGGGTCCTGGGATCGAGGCCCGCATCGGGCTCTCTGCTCAGCAGGGAGCCTGCTTCCCCCTCTCTCTCTGCCTGCCTCTCTGCCTCCTTGTGATCTCTCTCCCGCTGTGAAATAAATAAATAAAATCTTTTAATAAATAAATAATATATATATATATATATATTGATCCTAAATATATGAAATAAGAGAAACTTAAGGGGGAAAGATTTACTAACTAATCCAACACTGAAAAGCTCAAATCCAAGTCTTCTACTTTTCCCTAAATACTTAAACAGTAGGATATGAATTACAGGTTATTTTCAACCAAAATGAACCATTATATAAAAATGATATATTGTTTTTTACATTTCTAGGTATAAATACATAGCGAAGAATATAAAGATTAAGTACGGAGTCCACATGTGTACATCCAAGACTACTTTCAATAAACCTTTCATACATACTGCACAAAGTAGATAAAAGATCATTCTAGCTATATTTGTAACAGAAAACTTGAGATAATGAGAAATTGACCATCTGAGATAGGCACTGGCAACAAATTAAATTACAGTTTTAAATTATCTACTACTATAGGGGCATCTGGCTGGCCCAGTTGGTTAAGTGTCTGCCTTCGGCTCAGGTCATGATCCCAGAGTCCTGGGATGGAGTCCCACTTCGGGCTCCCTGCTTGAGGAGCCTGCTTCTCCCTCTGCCTGCCACTCCCCTTGCTTGTGCCTGTTCTCTCTCCCTCTGTCAAATGTATAAATAAAATCTTTTTAAAAAATACATATCTACTAATATAAAATACTACATCTGTATGTTTTTAAGAAATTGTTTACCTAAATGTTTCTTTGGGTAAAGCAACTAGTTTTTCATGTGCATCACTATGTGAGCGACTTGAGGGCAGGATCTGGATATCATTCATCTTTGTATCTTGACAACTCCAGACATGGCACAGAATCAATTCACTGGATGATGGCTTTCTGGCTGCCTCTTACTTCATTCCATCCTACAGAAATCTGCCAGATTCATCTTCTTAAAATACAGCTCTTACCAAATCATCTGTCTGATCAACCTTTTCCTAATTCTGTTTCTAGCAAATTTAGTTCAAACCCTTTTCTCTGGCACTTAAGAGGCCCACAGTCTGACCCAAAACTATCTTCTCAAATACCTCACACTCCTCTCCAACACATATCCAATATTCTAACCAAACTAGATTCCTCCAGTTCCCTGAATATGGTCATTTTTTTTTCCCCAACCTGTGGGACTTTTCTCTGCCATTCCCTCCACACAAAGAGCCCTCTTCCCCAGACTGCATGTCCACTTGTGAGAAGTCCATCCAGCCTTCAAGACACAGTTCAAAAAAAACAAACAAACAAACAACAACAAAACACAATTCAAACATCATATTTCCCAAATCCCTTCCTTATTGTCCAATATAGATGTATGTTTTCCTTTTCAGCCTCAGAAGGTTTTGTTTACAAAAACCTTTGTTTGTTCTCTGTTGGCTTTATTGTATCTTTTTATTACATATATTTGAGTACTTTACTAATAATGCTACCAGACTCAAAACACTTTGAGGGCAGGGATGGTCTCTCATCCCTTCTTGGAACACCTGCAGAGCCTACTAATGCATTTATAGATAGTAAACATATTTACTGAAATAAATTAGATTAGTCCCTCCCTCTAGGCAATTCTTCTCATCATCTACATAATTCTAAGAGGAGGAAGCTCTTCACTCCTATCTTGCACCCTGTAGTCAGGTTGCTAGTCTGTGTCTGGTGTTCCACTCTAAGGAATTCTGCTTAGAAAATTAGTTGAGTGGCCCACGTGGTAACTGCCTGTATGTACCAGTCAAGCAGAAGGTCAGGCCACTGACATGCATGTCTACTTTTATTTTTGTTATTTTAACTGACCTAAGCAAAGAAGTCAAAGAAAGAGACTTACATCAAGGCAGTATTTTGCAACAGTGGGCTAAACCCATGCTTTTAATTGCTTGAATGACCTCCTTTCCTAAGGTCATACTGAAATAACAAAAAGTATTTTTAGAAAAATAAAACCAAAGCAGTTCTAGAAAATAGGGAAAACAACCGTTAGCATACCAGAAATTTTTAGGAATTTCTAGAAGAATGAAAACAAGTGGAATCAGAAAAATTTCAATGTCTGGATTAAAAAATATATGGGGCAGGGCTAAAGACCAAGATAGAAACCATCCTCATGAAGTCAAATACATACCCCAAAACATACAGAAAAAAGATAAGAGGTGAAAACCAAAAATTTAAGAGCTATGAAAGATATCTCTAAAAAAGTCTAATACCAATCTAAAGTGAGAATCATAAAGAAAAAACACAGTAAGGGGGAGGAGAATAATGAAAGAAAGAACAGGAATAGAAGAAAAGTTTCAAATACCGAACAGGGTTAATATGGAAAAAAATACTCATATTTTGACACAGCTCATTACATTGCAAAATTCCAAAGACAAGGAAAAAATTCTAAAAGATTTAGGGCAAAAGAGTTGACCAGTTTGGAACTGGAATCTGAATTCTTGGCAGCAACACTAGATAAAAGAAAATGAAAGAGCAATGCCTTTGGATTTTTAAGGGAACATGATTTAGAAAAATTTAGCCAGCTAAGCTATTAAATATGTGTGTGAACAAAGGAAAGATATTCTTGAACAGACAAAATCTCAGAAAGTTTATCCCCTATGTAATTAAAAAAAGTTCAGAGGCACCTGGGTGGCACAGCTGGTGAGGCCTCCAACTCTTGGTTTCAGCTCAGGTCATGATCTCAGGGTCATGGGATCAAGCCCCCCATCGGGCTCTATGCTCAGCATGGAGTCTGCTTGCAACTCTCTCCCCCTCCCTTTTTTCCCTCCCCCCTTACTCTCTAAATGAATAAATAAATCTTTTTTTTAAACAGTACAAGGAGTTATCTCCCATCCTACCCCCTAAAAAAACCACAGAAGACTTGTAGAGAGAGGATATGTGATACAAGAAACATGGATGGCTAAATATGATCTAGAGGACATGAAGAAAATGGAAAAGAAATTTAAGGAGACGCCACTGGACTTAGAAGCTGGATTCATCCTACCTGCATTGAGGCAGGATCTGGTGATACAGGTTATGTTTCCTTTTTAATGGACCCAACCACAGTGCAGTGAATAATGTTTATATAATCACAATACCACAAACAGTGTTTTTATGGCATTTCAATTTATAGAATCAATCTCCAAACATAGAAAAGAAGAATTAAGTACAGCCACATAATAGAATGTTACAAACTGTGATAATATAAAAAACAAACAAAAATCAAGAGTGAGGGAAGGAGAAAAGATGGGAAGTAGAAGTAATCTCAATTTTATCACTTGGTATCTGAAATTGACACTGTTGACGGCTAAGAAATCAAGAAAAAGAAATTTATTCTGTGAGGCTGTACATGAAACCAGGAGGAGAACTAAACATCAGAAAACAGTATAAGCCCTTACCTCCGGGAAGCAAGACTAGGGCATGAGAGGAGGGACACTTTAATTTTTTATTTTAGACTCTTCTGTGTGGTTATATATTTTCTATCATGAACAGGTATAACTTTAAAAAGAAGTACATAAGGAAAAGGAATGTAGGGGCGCCTGGGTGGCTCAGGGAGTTAAGCCTCTGCCTTTGGCTCAGGTCATGATCTCGGGGTCCTGGGATCAAGCCCCGAATCAGGTTCTCTGCTCAGCGGAGAGCCTGCTTCCCTGCCTCGCTCTCTGCCTGCCTCTCGGCCTACTTGTGATCTCTCTCTCTCTCTCTGTCAAATAAATAAAATCCTAAAAAAAAAAAGAAAAAAGAAAAAGGAATGTAGTGTCTAAAATTCTAATGTAGTCAACTATACAGTTTAATTATCTTGTTTATTAAACAATTCAGACATGCAAAGAAGATGGATACTATTAAAGATAGCCCTGTACCCACACCTAACTTGAGAAATAAAGTATTTTAAATGCAATCGAAGTCTCCTATATATGCGTAAGCAACCACACATTCACCTTTAAATGAAAATGAAAAGAAGTAAAGCTAGGTAGGCCCTAAATATACATCCCTTACTCCCACTCCCAGTTACTTCTATTACTGATTACAATATCCAGTTGCACTAAATAATTGACTCTGTCACTTTAATGCAATATCAATACATCATCAGTAAAATCCCCACTATCTCCTTTGTTATTTAAATTCCATCTCTTATAAAAACACAGACTTTTTGGTTTGCTGTGCTAATTTCCTTTATGGCTATAAAAAAAGAGCAAATGTATAAAATATGACAAATTGCTTTAAAAAAAAAAAGACATAAATTGTCTCCACAATCACAGTTCACACTTCTGTAAGACCTAGTGATTCAACTAATCAATGTGATTTCACCTTGAGAGTTTATGTTCAGAAGCTGTGCTCCTGACATGCTGTAGATCATGGGGCTTGGAGAGCTAAGCATGTTAGCTTAGGAGAAAATAAAAGCATAATATGTTTCCTTAGCTACAAAGAGGTTAGTTTACTAAACTTGTGAAATACATAGAAGTCACTTGACATGTCACCTTCAAAAATACCCATTTTTCATGTGAACTTCAGAAGTCAGCATATGATCCTATCAATTATCATTCACAAGCTGCTTTGAAGTGTGTGTGGGGGGGGTGAGTTGATAGTGTATGAATTCTTAAAACCACAGTCAAAAAAACTTGATTAATCAGAGACAAGATTCTGAAATTTTTAAAATAAAGCCATTTCTCTCTTTCTCACAGTGTTCTACAAACATAAGGGCAGCTCCCACCACTAACAGTTTGACTTTAAGGATATAACATTATACTTCCATTTTAATTTTCCCTGAGAAAGAGAAATGATGAACTGTGAATGGATTCATACTTGGTGCAAGCCCTATCCTGATTACAAATCAAAACAGGTGCTTTTCAAACTTTATTTTCAAGCTTATAAATCAGTTGGTGTTTCTGTTACATGCAACTCTGATTCAGTAGGTATGGGTAGTGCTAGAGTCTGCATTTCTAACAGCTCCCAGGAGATAGCAATGGTGATGCTACTGGTCCAGGAACCATTCTTTGAGCAGCATGGGAATCAGGATCAGTCACCTTCCCCATCTCCTTGCTGATTCTTCTTCCTCAGGTGCCCCAGGATTCAATCTTCTGACAGTTTTTCTCTAAGTTCACTCCCAAGCCGATCTCATCTATTCCCTTCTTTTAAGGCCATTTATGCCAGCCATGACCAACCCTGGCTGCGTATTAGTATCAACTAGGGAGTTTTCTTCTTCTTTTAAAGTTACGTAAAGCCGGGGCGCCTGGGTGGCTCAGTGGGTTAGGCCTCCGCCTTCGGCTCAGGTCATGATCTCGGGGTCCTGGGATCGAGCCCCACATCAGGCTCCCTGTTCAGTGGAGAGCCTGCTTTCCCCTCTCCCTCTGCCTACCTCTCTGCCTACTTGTGATCTGTCAAATAAATAAATCGAATCTTAAAAAAAAAAAAAAAAGTTATGTAAAGCCCCACCCCAAACCAATAAAACAAAAGTTTCCGGGATTGGGTCAGAAACACAGGTTTTTAAAAAACTCCTTCACGGTTCTCACATGAAGGACTAAGACCTGTTATCTACACACTACTGTCTCCCAGACCTGATGTCAGCTACAACTTCTCCCCTGAGCTCCAAGTGCCTACTCCACATCTCCTGTTGAATGTCTAATAGATGTCTCCAAGCTAACTTGTCTAAAAGAGACCTCTTGATTTCTACCTGCCCCCACCAAAACCTGATCCTCTGCTACTTTTTTCCTATCTTGGTAAATGGCCCCACAATTCACGTAGCTGCTCTGGCCCAACAACTGAGCCTTACCATGATGCCTCTGTTTCCATTCTTTCACATTCTACATCCGATTCATCACTAATCCTGCTGGCTCTACCTTCAAAATATATCCTAAACCGGTACATTTCTTACAGCTTCTGTTTCTACAACCAAGCTAAGCCAAAACAAAAATAACACTACCTCTATAATTGCCACTCTTGAACCCCTAGAATTTGATGTCTATACTCTCTTGTCTGTTAAGTCCCCAATGGCTTTCTTTTTTTTTTTTTTAAGATTTTATTTATTTATTTGACAGAGAGAGATAGAGAGATCACAAGTCGGCAGAGAGGCAGGCAGAGAGAGAGGGGGAAGCAGGCTCCCTGCTGAGCAGGGAGCCCAATGCGGGACCCTGAGATCACGACCTGAGCTGCAGGCAGAGGCTGTAACCCACTGAGCCACCCAGGCGCCCTCCCAATGGCTTTCTCATCTACTTACAATAAAATACAAGCTTCCTCCCATGGCCTCCAGAGCTTTGCATCATCTAGCCCCTCCTTTAACCAACTTCTTTCCCTCTAACCTCCAACTCCTGCTAACCTCCAACTCCTAACCTTGCTGGTGCTCATGACCACTGCAAGCTCTTTTCTGCCTCGGGATCTTCCTCTTGTTCTTCCTTACACCTATAATATTCCTTACAGGCTTATTTCTGCACATTGCTCAGGTTTCTACTCCAATGTCACTTCAGAAGAGCCTTCCCTGACTATCCCCAAATAGCCTCACACAACCAAGCACCCATCATAACATCCTCACCCAACTCTTTCTACCATGCTCATCTTCCTCATGACATTTCTAAAGTTACACTAGTCATTCCTTTGTTGGTTTGTCTTCTACTCCCTGCCCAAAAACATTAGAACATAAGCTCTAAAACACAGCTTATTTTGTTCAAAGTAGGATCATAGGCCTGTGCCCATCCCTAGCAAGTTGTAGGCACTCTAAAGCCTGCTGGTTGTTATGAACAGAAAGTTTATGTCCTCTCCAAAATTCATATGTGGAAGCCGTAATCTCCAATGTGATGGCATTCGGAGGAGGAGCCCTTGGGAGGCAAATAGGTTTAGATGAGGGTAAAGATTTCCTGGTAGGATTAGTACTCTCAAAAAAGGAGACACCAGAGTTTCCTTTCTCTTCCTCTCTTCACATATGGGCACCAAGGAAAAGCCACGTGAGCACACAGCAAGAAGGTGGCCATGTACAAGACAGGAAGCAAGCCCGTACCAAGAAACAAATATGTCAGAACCTTGACCTTGGACTTCCCAGCCTCCAAAATTATGAGAAATAAATGTCTGTTGTTTAAGCCCCACAGTCTGTAGTATTTTGCTAAAGTAATCTGACACTGGTAAAATGAATAAATGAGTCAACAGAAAGTAACCTGGTTGGAGGGCTCTGTGATGTGCCCCAAAGCTTTGTAACTGTCCATCCTTTGGCATGTGCAGAATTTTTAGTAATAATCTGAATAAAGGTGTTAAGGGCACAATTAATTTGCCAGTGACACAAAACTGGAAGGGAGAGCTAGCCAGCTAATATGATGGATGACAGAAATATGATTTTTGAAATATTTTCATCAATAAGAAGTATGGACCAAACAAAGGAAGTATTTCCTACGATGAACGTTCACTAGTGTATTTCATTGTTTAAAACCCACCAGCACAGGTACAGGAAACGACAAAAGACCTGCCCTAACGGCAGACTGAATGAAAAAGACTCAAGGACTTGTGCTATCTACAAGTCAATATAAGCCACAAGTAACATGGCTACATGACTACTGTCAAAAGTCACTAGAACGTTAGCCGCATAAATGAGATGCAGAGAAAGGAACAGACCTTCTACGTCCTGACTGATCAACAGCATCTACAGAATCTTGTTCAGTTCTGTGTGTCCCAATTTAAGAGGAATATTAGTAAGACAATCTTTAGAAAGGTGAATGGTCTAGAAATTATGTTAGAGAACACTCGTCTAAAGGACTTAGAAGACTCGAAAAAAACGCTGGAAAGTGAAGACAGTAGTAGTTGGTAGTGGCTGCGCACCCTCAATGTGCCATCATACGTTCACACACACCATACATCTGTGGGGGAGACTCTTGTTATTGTTCCCACTTAACAGCTGTGGAAACCAAGGCCCAGCAAGGTTTGGAGCACATACTCATCATCAGGATGTAGTCTTTAAACACTCAAAGGGTTGATGTATGGAGTAATATTATACTTACTCTTTATAGTTTTAGAGCCTAAAACTAGAACAGAGGGAAGTTACAATGGGCCAAGCCTGTTTTCAATGTAAAGAAGTATTTTTTCTAATAATGAGTTCCTTCCTGGTCAATGGCTAGTTAGTATTCATGTGAAGGCTGGCTAACCTGCAGTCACCATGCTGCCCAGAGAACAGCCAATTTAGGTGGGGTCTCATGGGCCCCTTTTTCTTCTGAGCATTGATCTTCAACAATACGTGTTTCCTTTTCTGTCTAAATACAGCAAAGAACATGGGGCTGATTACAGCCCAAAGAATACTTACAAGGCTGATATATAAAGGAGCTAAGGCCTTGATTTTCACAGACAACATCCTTGAGAGTTTAAAAAAAAAAAATTAGGAATTATGAACCTAACCCTATTTTGAGGCATCAATTCAAAGGACATCAGGGCTGAAAGGGACCTTAAAGATTATTCAGTTCAATCCCCTGCTGAATGGTAATGTTTACAACTCTTCAAAGCAGTGTTAGCTAGTTACATTTGAGAGAACGATAAGCCATCTTTAAGTACAGCACTTGCATGTAATTCAATTATTATAAAACAAGTAAGGGATGTTCTGTCGTCCTTGGTCAACCCTGGACAGGAGGTAGATGCAAGTGTACTCACAAGCAGGGTTTTGCTTATTTCTTTGTTCTCCAATTTTAAATTCTTTCAGAAAACATAGATCTTTTTCTAAAGATTTCCTCAGCTTATACTCTAAAGATCTTAACATTATAAATACCCACTTGTACCAAAGAAACATTCTTCATCCTCTAATTAATAAGACATTCATCTAAGCAAAGAACAACATTTGCAAGAGCAGAAACACGAAGAAGTTATAAAATTAAGCAAAGAAATATCCCCACAATGATTTCATGAACAAACAATCTGTATATGCAATGACAGTTTATTAAATAAACAAGAACATTCATAATCCATTGTCTATGTCTACACCACTAAAAGGATTAGTCTAGTAAAAGCTATCTTTCATGTTAATTTTACAATGAGACACATTTTAATTATTAATGGTGTTATCTACCATTTTAAAAATACTCAAATGTTTTAAAATCTCTCTCTATATATATGTGTATATATGTATATACACATATATGTATATTTTTAGTGCAATCTCTATGTCCAGCATGGAGCCCAAATCGGGACTTGAACTGACAACCCTGAGATCAAGAGTCAACGCTTAACCAACTAAGCCAAACAGGTGCCCCTAAAATATCTCTATATTTTAAAGTTGCTTACATATATGTAAACGGGTTTTCATGGAATTAAGGGGTTAAAAGAGAAAAGATCCTATATGTAGTTCATAAATGCAGTTCCCTATATATTTGATGGAAAACATCACATATGTGTATGTATAATGTGAACACACATACAAATAGAAGTTCACTTATACAAGGCTGATATATAATGGAGCTAAGGCCTTGATTTTCACAGACAACATCCTTGAGAGTTAAAAAAAAAAAAAAAAAAGGGAATTATGAACCTAACCCTATTTTGAGGCGTCAATTCAAAGGACATCAGGGCTGAAAGAGACCTTAAAGATTATTCAGTTCTATCCCCGCACATCGCGGAAGGTAAAATGGAAGGTAAACTGAATACCCAAAAGTCACACAGCTAGTAAGTAGCAAAGCCAAGACCCTAAAACCTGAGACGATATTACTCTAATGTCACCTTAATGTTTCAAAAGAAACTTTGCAAATGTGATGAAGTTAAGAACCCTGAGATGGGCAAGTTATCCTCGATTATCTGGTTGGGCTAGAAGTAGTCATAAGGTCTTTAAAATCAGAAACCTTCCCAGCTGAGTTCAGAGTCAGAGGCAGACGAGACTATGGAAGCACACTGCTGGCTATGAACGTTGATGCAGAGATGCATCACTGCTGGCTAGGAAGATGGAGGAAGTCCACAAGCCAAGGTCACTGTGTAGCCTCCAGACAGTGAAAAAGGCAAGGAAACAGATCCTATCCTAGAGCATCTAGAAAGCAAAACGACCTTGCCTTCGCCTTGGTTTCAGCCCAGGGAGACCTGTGTGAGACTTCTAACCTACAAAACTGTAAGATAATAAAGTTTTATTGCTTTAAGTCACTAAATTTATGGAAATTTGTTACAGCCAAGATAAAGTAATTCACCAAGTGACTCTTTGTTCAACATTCTCATCCCTTGCCCAGTCCAACCTCCAAGGCCACACAGGACAGACTTCACATCTCTCTTTGGGGAACTCCTCACACTCCTCAGGTTATACAAGGATAAGTTGAGTAGAATGGTGTACTGCTCGACAACAGAAAAGCAAGCTGCTGAAAGCCCTATACAAAGACAACACTGCACAAACTTTGAGTAAGTTAAATTTCACTGTTTACTTTAGCTCATTCTTTGAACTACATTTGCTTCCAAGTGAAATAAAATAGACTTTGAATAAATTTTACAGTGTTCTACTTGAAACAGCTGGTTGGGACTTTTCAAAAAGCATCTTGTCAGAATTATGTATTTTTTTCCTAAGACATATTCCACCCACTAAGTCATACCAGCAGCCTTGGTAATCATGGTAGATTACAGTGTGAACACAAATCCCTTAGATTTCCATTTCACAATAAGCTTCTTACAGGAAGGTGTGAATATATAAAATACCTTAAATTTAACGCAAAGGTAACCTGCCTAAATCTTGGCCACATCCACTGCAGGGAGGGGCCAGCAGAATTAAAAGGAAAACTTGTAGTTCTAGGGCTGAACAACCAATGCCAGACCTTCTGCATAACAGCAAAGGCAAAAGAACCAAAGGCAGCAAAATGAGACCCAAACCTTAACTGATTCTTTCCTTTCCAATTTCCAACTTCATGTGGCTCGATTTGGGAAGGGATTACCCATGAAGAATAAAGTAGTGTGGGAAAGAAAAAAAAAGGAGTTAAACTGAAAACCTGCAGATGAGAAAAATGTGCCCAAACCAGAGAGGCTAAAGGCTCGTGTCTCAAGTTCTGCTTGTATAAATACTGATCCTCCACCTCACTGAATTGTTGACATTACATAATTAGCCAGTTAGAACAATAACACTACAGCTTAACACACTGCCACAACCAGAGGAATTTTCACTAGTCTAGTGAATTGCCCGTCACCAGCTACATTTGTGCTAAGCTTCAAAGCAAAAATGGGAAAAGAAAGGAGATGAGCGTTTAGTATGCAGACTAACACAGAGTAAACAAGCGGAGTCTAGTCCATCCAGGATCTGGTCCCCCCTACCCCGTTTGTTTTTGTTTTTATTTAATTGGTTCAGCCTTTAGTCGTTGCCTACTTGAGTAAGATTCAGTAAAGGTACCATATATACACTGTGACATAGGAAACAAATATTAATTTACATTATATACTTAAGACACTTCTACTCTTCAATTTTATTAACTTTAACATAACTCCCCCCCCAAAAAAACCCCACAACTTAAACCCAATACTTTCAGTTTTATTCTTCAACTTTTTAAACTCTAAACAAATACTTTAAAAAAAATCTCAGATGTCTCAGGCACCTGTTAGCATTCCCCTCACTAGCCAGAGGAAGAGTTTCACCTGCCAGTGACCCTTTCTTTTCTCTTTAATCACGCGTTCTCACTAGGGAATGAAGGGTGCTGTATCCTTTCTTAGTAAAGTAAATTAAATCTGAAATGTAGCCCAACCTAGGTACTCAGGAAAATCATATACAGTATTATGAGCGTTCTTACACATACTGTACAGAAACGCTCAATCTTTCCATTGAAATGCCAAGTATTTCCTCACAATTACTGAAGACCACAGTCCTAGGCACTATTAAATCTGGAAGGAAGTTTAGAAATCATCTACTCCACTCCTTCTGTTTTACAGAAAAACAGAATTACAGTATCTTTTCTCCCCTGTTGCAATGAAACCACAATACCTTGCTGGCTGAGCATTCCACAGTGGGTCTGTTTCTCCCACCGCTGTTCCAGGGTAAAGGCAAAAAGAGAGGGCTGCGGCTTGTGTTTCATCCAGGGAGCCATACTGAGAATAATGACCTTTCTGTGTAATTTATCATGTTCTTTCCTCCTTTATTTGGTTGGTACCTAATCTTCCTGTCATCCCTCTCTCTGTATGTCTCCTATCCAAAATTCTTTTAGCAAACACTCACCTTGGAAAACCCTTTTAAGAGAGGTCTCCTGAAGATTAATAAGATCACTTAGGTATCAAAGAAATGAAAATAATGGTGAAATCTGAGGCATTCTGATGATTTTTGAGTGTATAAAAGTCCCCCCAACACTCTTTCATCTGTATCATGTGGGCAACTATCTACTACATTCAGATAGATCTAAATCCTTATCTTGTCCAATTTTTATTTTCCATTATATTTTATTGTGGTAAGAACTCTTACTATGCAATCTACCCTTTTAACACATTTTACAGGGTACATTACAGTATTGTTATCAGTGGGCACAATCTTATACAGCAGATCTCTTATTCATCTTGTGTAACTGAAACTTTCTACCTTCAAAATGCAGTGTCTTGTCCACTCTGTCCTTTCGAAGCTGCCACTCTTACCCTTTCATTCTCATTTTTCTAAAACTGTGGCGTCAGAGAAGAGCGGGATGGAGATCAACATCAGGCCACAACAGTAGAGACTTCCAATTTCTTCAGCCCTTGGAGCTAATAAAAATGAGATTGTCTCCAAACTGGCCGTTCCTGCAAGTGTCTCAGAGGCCTGAGTGTGTTTACCACTCCTTTCAGGGTTTCAACAACCCTACTGCAAAAAGCACTGCTGACAAAATTTTTTAAACTAAAAATTAAGATGCATGGTCTGACAAAAAAAATGGTCTGAAAAAAAAAAAAAAAATGGTCTGATATTTCTGTTCAAACCACTCTCTAAATCCCCTTACTCTGCTACATTTTTCTTTATGGTGTTTACAGTCTAATTCATATCTATCTGTGTGTGTGTGTGTGTGTGTGTGTGTATGATCTATTAAGCATCTATTCTTTTTACTGTATACTGTACTGTGTCTCTTCTATTAAAGTCAGGAAAAGGACTATCTTTGTTTTATTTACTTCTGTATCCTCGGTACCTGAAAATGTACCTGGCATGAGGTAAGTACTTAAATAATTTTGTTGGGTGAATAAATGAAGTTTTTGTTACTTATGTGGGAGAATGAAATAGACTACCTGAAATAGAGACTATGCTGGAAAATTCAAATATGTGATTTTGTAACATTCCAGTTAGTCGTGTCTTACTCCAACTCCATAAATGAAAAAAATATTACAACTGATTTGTTAGAAATAGCTGATTTTTATAACCAAATCGCCAATGATTATATAAAACACCACCATTTCCAAAAGAACATGACCAAAAAGATCATTCACTAAGCAACAGCTTGTACACAAGGATATAATATAGAATGTATACATGTTTCAAACACATATAATCAAGAATGCCAAAATATTTTTTCTCTTCAAAGTATTCTTAATATCCTAACATTACCTAGAAAATTCAAAACTCCTCAAAAGTATTTTATGAAGGCTTTGAGAGTATGGAAACTAAAATATAAAAACTAACCTGTACAGTTTAAAATAAAAGAGATAATTTATTAGTCTCTATCATAGAGTAATTTGGGATTTTTAAATCCAATCTTGCTCTAATGTGACTTACAAAGGGCTTGTGGAAAATGTTTTTTCTGAACACGAATGATTAGTTCAGCACCCTGTTAATGACCATCATTCTGTTCTTGCCTCTCTTCATAGTTGGTTCTATTGCAAAAAAGAGACAACGGGCTCAAATGGAGTCATCTGTGTTAGCCTCATGTGAGCAAACCAAGACTTAATACCTAACCTAACTGAACCTTCAACCTCTCCCAAGAATGTACCTTTTAACCAGTCAACCTGGAATTACCTGATTAGCACCAAAAAGTCATCCATCTAATAGACCCCTCCTATTTCCCCAGGTAGGAGGGTGACCTTGTCTGAAACAATACACTCTTTGCTATTCATTTCCTTTTCTGTCCCCTTCACACCCTTAAAAATCTCTCCTTTTCTGTGGCTCAGCAGAGTTCCTTCTATTTGCTGAATGGGATGCTACTTGATTCATGAACCATTGAATAAAGCCAATTTGATCTTTAAATTTACTCAGCTTGGAGCACCTGGGTGGCTCAATCAGTGAAGCATCTGCCTTCAGCTCTGGTCATGATCCTGGGGTCCCAGGATCGAGCCAATCATTGGGCTCCCTACTTCACGGGAAGCCTACTTCTCCCTCTCCCACTCCCCCTGCTTGTGTTCCCTCTCTCACTGTGTCTCTCTCTGTCAAATAAATAAATAAAATCTTCTAAAAATAAATTTTTTTTAACTTAGCTGAATTTTTCTTTAAAAAACAGATTTGGTGGCAGTGGTGGAATCTGAAGTGAACAGCTGACAGCATTCAGGGACAAAGAGAAACATAGACATGATACCCCACAAACCCTTTTGAATTCACTGTCTTTCCTGCCATTTGAGGGCCATGGCTTTGTTTTTAGTTCTGAGCTCCACTCTCTTTGCTTTGAGCTCCCAATCTAATTAGCTTTTCAATCCAGGGTTTAGTAGGCCAGGCTGAGCTGGCAGACAATGCCATCCAGAACCCAAGTCCTTGCCCTTGATCTAGACCTGAGCAGTAGAAGGAATGCCCTGAGGCAGAGCCCCAAGTCCTTGAAGGGCAATGATGGAGATATGAGCTAGAGGCACGAACAGTGATAACTAAGCTATCAATTAAAAGCCTGGGAGCACAACATCCTGACCTTGTGGCTTCCAAGACCTTGGGGCTAACAGATCAAGAGCCACAGGTGTGGAGCACGTACTGTCCTCTTCCACCTCTGCCCGAGGGTAACCCCTAGACTCATTATAATAGATTTGCATTGTGGGTACAGCCCCCTTGATGGAGAGAGGCTGCCTGCCTTGTGGGGTCAAAAATTCCCCCTCTCATCCAGTGGGAGGAGTCTCCCAAACGATTGGAAACAGCGTCCATTAGAGACCACCCCCACTGAATGGCGCGGCTCCTCCCAGCCCAGAGAGACACAACAAATATCCAATCCCAAAACAACCCTAGGGCTGGTTGCACCTCAAGGAATCTGCCCACTCTCCCACCTAGAGAGTATACTTTCACTTTAATAAACTGTGTTGTGCTTGCTACTTTCCTTCTGGCTGTCTTCATTAGAGTGGATCCCCATATAAATCTTCTCATGCAGAATCCAAGGGCCAAGACCACCCCCCCCCACCATTCACACAATGCAGACTTTCCAACTGTAACAGTTCAGTCAGCAATCTACCAGTTGTTTGCAATCTCTCTCCCCAGTTCCAGTCCACAGTCCCCACTTAACTGGAGTTGCTGATTTAATCCACTAATTGCTGGTGGTGTGCACAGCCTTCTCTTGGCCAGTATGAAGTAATATCTCTTGGTTATTGCTGGTGTGTTAAAATGCACATGTTTGTTTGTCTTGTTTTGTGTAGACAAAGGCTAATTGCTAATGAGAGTCTTGGAAGTCAAAAAGCCATATAGTTGGTGAGCATAGGTCAAGCACTTAAAGGATGACAGAGCCCCTGCCACCAAATTCAGAAACTCCCACGTAAGGATAAGTTGGTTATGGAACAAGTTAGACTGACACTAGGTCACCCACCAGGCTCAAGAAAATTTCCATGCAACAAGGTATACTGTAAAACATTACATCATTTCAAACCCCATGACATATCCCTTTTAGGTATTAATTTAGCTCAGAGAGACCCAAAGACCTAGCTAAAATAATAATAATAGTAGAAGTAGTAATGGTAATGAAAATGAGATCCTCAAAATCCAGTTAACTGTGCCACTTTTTGTCACAGCTACTTATTTTATGTCTAGGAACTGCAGTCCTAGAAGATGTATATATCTACAAAAATGACAAAATCTTACTAAAGTCAACTTAGAATTACAATGGCCATTATGGGAAACATTCCAATTAGACAAGATTGACCTAAGAAGGGTAACTGAAATAAAGGGTTCCCATATCAAACAAACAGAATGGGATACCTATTTTCATTGGTATGTAAAACTTCCAAAAAGCTTCAAGATTCTGAAATAGCTTCATTAAAAAATTCACTGTACAAAGCTAATGAAAATCTAAAGATACATAACTGTAAACAAAAGCTTGCCAAACCATTAGCTTTAGAGCCACAACAGTTCCAAGGCTAGCCACCCAAAATGCCTGTCACATTCTCCTAGGAGTCCCTCATGAAAACAATGACCCAGGGATTGCTGTCTCGGTTGTAATCAGCTGGGACACTGGAAAAGAAATTGTCCTCAAAGGGCCTATGCAAATTTTTCAACATCAACCCAAATGTCCTCATATCTATCCTCGAAGGAGCCCATATGGACCCCTCCCAGAGTTGATGAGACTCTGAAGGATTTTCTGGGAAACTGCTATGTTATTCTCTTTACCAGCCAAAGGAAACTAAAAATTAATGAAAAACATTGCCAAATTCTGGATACTGGAGCTACACCCCCTTTAAACATCACTCAGAGCCTGTAGGTGGAATTCTGGAAAAACTAGCAGAAGCTGGCTATAGGTGAAAATTCTTACCAGCCTCAGCTTTCCTGGATCTCTGCTGCAGTTCCCAGTAGAAAGAGGAAAATAAAATCTCTTGCATCGTCTTTGGGAATGTGTCTTGGGTCCAAGGAGTTATTCAATACTGTCAAAAATATTTACTATTTGTCCCAGCTAAAAACTAAAATAGTTCTGTGGTGAAAAACTGGCCAACTGCAGAACCTGACAGAAAAAAAACTTTTAAGCCTTCCCTCCTAAACTAAAATAAAACTTTGTACCCAGAGAGGAAGAAAAGCCCCCCAAAGCCCTTAGAAAATGGTTTTTGGGTAGATCAACCTATCAGGTCATTGAAGTTGCAGCCCCTTGAACAATTAAGAGCAACTATCTTTATCTTAATCTTTGCAAAACTACAAAGGCCAACTCTAGTAGCAACTCAAATTCCACCTATTCCTTTTTACCAATCCCTAAACCTTCCCCATTTATCTTAAAATTCTTGTAACCTGCATTCTTCCCTGTGCCTTTGAGATGTAAATGTTAAAGTACACACTTCAGAGAAGTAATTCTTATCAAAAGAAAAACAAAAGAGGGAAAAGTCATTTGGAACTTGGGCTAATGGGAAATCTTAAGTGTTCTGAATTCTGAAACTATAAGGTCTCTGTTTGCATCCGTCAGTATGTTTATGTCTATTTAGATATATGTGTTATAGATGTGTGATATTTTCTACCTCCAGAAGGTACTGCCAAAATTAGAGGTAATTAATTGAGGTAAAAGACCTCCACTTAAGTATCTTAAAGAAAATTAAATGCTTATATAAATTAAGTATTCATAAAAATTCTCAAAAATACAATAGAAACAACGAAATCTTGCTGTTTGCAATGACATAGATGGAACTAGAGGGTATTATGCTAAGCAAAACAAGTCAATCCGAGAAAGACAATTATCATATGATCTCTCTGATATGAGGAACTTGAGGGGCAGGGTGGGGAGTTGTGGGGGGTAGGGAGGGAAAAATAATGAAACAAGATGGGATCTGGAAGGAGACAAACCATAAGAGACTGTTAATCTCGCAAAACAAACTGAGGATTACTGGGGGGTGGGAGGGTAGCGATAGGGTGGATGGGTTATGGACCTTGGGGAGGGTTTGTGCTATGGTGAATGCTGTGAAAGGTGTAAGCCTGAGGATTCACAGACCTGTACCCCTGGGGCAAATAATAAATTTAAAACAAAGAAAGAAAGAAAAAGAAAATCTTAACAGTGGGAGGAAGAGGCAAACACATTCAGCCAGAGAGAGAACAAAGTAAGAACTTCACACTTATCATTGCAAATAGCAGAACATTCTCTGTCTAGAGAATAGTGATGGACCACAGCCCTGTACTCCAGAAAACTGGGAAGGAAAGAGTTGCTTCTCTTCTATCCTTAGGAAAGCAAATAAAGAATCCGATTTCCTAAAAGATGAGAGTTTAATGCATGAATCCATTTTCAGAATGAGGCATGAAAAAGAGGAACTTATCAAAAGTGTAGGACATTTTGTGACTTTTTTCAAATATAATAATGTGAGAATAATCCTCTGGGATTAATTTTGCAATGAAATTTCCGTACTGTGAAATTCTCCAAAAACATAAATTTTCACAAACTGTGATCAAAAAAATCTTTTATTACCCAACTATCATTAATACCCATTCTTTAATTATTTTGTTATCCTATTTTTATTTTTAGTCCCTCTTATGATTTTTATACCTTTGTTCACTTCTAGCTGATAAAAGACCTATGTATCCCAAAGTCATTTCCTCAGCTATGACAAAAAAAGGGATGCAATTAACAGTTACTACTTCAACATTTGATACAGAATAAGAGAAGGAACTATCACTGTTGTATTTCCAAGATAAAAATAAATATTATTTAACTTAAAAAAAATACAATAGGAACGAACTCAACTACTTTTCAGTTTCACTGATCCAGGTTAATCTTTGACAAATAAAAACTAGTTTGAGTTTGGTTCAATTAAAATAGGAATGTCTTCTGAGTTACCAGCATAAAATATAAACAGACATACAACTTATAGTCTACCAGGGTTTACTAATCAAGTAAGTTCGTTTTATCTCTTACAGCATTTGTCAGCAAGAAAAACCCTTGGCATGTGGCTGATTTTGTCTAATGTTTCATGAAGTTTTTGTGGGTAGTCCAAATATAATTGTTAAGAAAAAGTAAATTAAAGAGATATTAAGTGGAATAAAAGTAGTTTTTAGCAAATGTTCGAATAATTTATCCCAGGTTTTTTTTGTAACCTAAAATCTTAAAGTTTTGCTAAATTAAGTTAAATGATGAGTTAAGTTATATTCATTAAATATCCAGATCATTTCCAAATAAGATGAAATACTGAAACCTCAATTATTGAACACAGGCCTACCTACTTTTTGTTTCCTTTTACAGGGGAACTAAAGATATTTGGGTCTATTAGTAAACATGTTTTGCTGCCATGCTGAAAAATTTACTATTAGAAAACATGTATTTCTAGAAATTATAGAAGATATTTATAAATTTGCCAAGCCAAAGAAAGCGAATACAAAAGACAGTGAAAATAAAGAAGTAAACAATTATGAACTAACAGTTAAATTTTTAGGGTTAAAAATTCTAATATATGTAATTAAAGCCACTAGAAATAAGGAAAATATCTCCAAATGCAAGGGAAGTAGAATGTGTGTTTTCAGTAAAACAAGGTATAAGGAATGAAAATGCATTTTTGCTGGAGGGAAAAGAAAGCAATCTTGTTCTAAATAGCTGGTAATTATTCAAAATGGTAAAGAGGAAAACAGGACAAAATCAAAATGTAAAAAAGTTGTAGGTTTATGGAAAAGAAATTTTAATGTGCGGTCAAGCTAAGATTAGAATAAAATTAATCAAGTTAAATGAATCTTAATGTCAAAAATAAGCCACTGCAAAATTAGAATTTGGTTTTCTCTACTCTTGATAAGAGAATGTAAAAGGTTTTTCTTTACCTTTTAAGTCATCTGCCCAGAATGTTTTGTCAAAATAATTTTGTCTTTATCAGGTCTTTGATTACTTAAGAAGGCTGAGTCTTCTTTATTAAAAATGCTAAGGTTTTAAAAAACTAATTACTTTCTATATTTGCTTTCGAAGTCTTTACCTGTGACTATGGTTAAATGGATAAGTATTGTTTCACAGTGACCAGGTGTTTTAAAATGTTTTGGTATTTTTGACAGACTCCCAAAAATCAAACTCATCTTTTTTTTACCTCAAATTAACTTCAGGATTTTCTAGAGGGTTCCTGTTATCTCTCAAAAGATTTGTTCCCTCTTATAAAAAGAGATATTACACAAATTACATTTATTTGGTTTATTAAATTCCATGGGAAGCACTGTCAAATAAGTAATACTAAACTTTCTTAGATTATAATTGTGTAAATATGTTATTAAAATGTGTTTCAGAAATTGTATGAAACTGATACGTGCTGGTAAGTTATCACTTGTAATTCTAGTTCGCATCTTGAAATGTTACCATTCAGTGTTATTACCGAAATAACCAAAATGCTTTGTCAGCTGCATTGTAATGAACCTTCCGTCAGATCTTTAATCATACCCATTTTTAAGTCTTTTTTCATTTACTGACAGTTACTGTTTCACTCTAATACTTTTGCAAAAATGTTTCATCTTCAAGGACATTCATGGAAACCCTAGAAGAACATGGTTTCTGATAACTTTGAGATCATAAAACTGAAATGGATAATAATTTCCAGAGTTAATGAAAAAACTGGATCCAAGCCAAGTAAGTATTAATTCTATGATACTAAATAAACTGAGGAGGAGGATAATCATTTTTAGTACTTGTTGAAACATTTCTGATTCTCTATTATTTTGTTTTTTCCAGATCTTAGGAAACCTCTTCCTCTTTTTCCTTAAGCTATCAACAATTTGGTAAAAGACACATTTGTGAACAAAGATGAAACATTTACTTTTTCTCCCTACCTGATCCCTCCAGAATTCAGAAACTCTTGATTATTCTTTCCATAGAAGTATAGCTGGTTATTTGCATAAGTGCAATAAGAATCCATCCTCCTTATAAGAAGACCTAATTGGAAACATTGCGTATATTACCAAGGCTTTGACTAAAATATGGTATATGACAGGTATGTGTAGACTCAGATAGACCAGTTTTAAGGAAATAAGAATGAATTTATAGAACTAATAAAGCCCTTAAAAAAAATTGGCACGGTACCTTGTTTACAAAGTTCTTGCTTACAAAGCAATCATAAAAGGATCTTACATGGTCAATTACTACTCTTGCTGCACTTGTGTAAATAACCAGGCAGAGTCTAATGCAAACGAATTAGTTTTACTATGATTATTGTTGGGGGAAAAAAATGGGAATTACTATAAAGAAAAAAAATATGTATGTATTTCTGTCTATATTTAGATTCTAATCCTGTTGTCTTTGAGGTTTTGCTGTACACCTATAAAACAGACTAGATTGTAAATTCTAGTTTCCTCAAACACCTGGTTACAGCTCACCAAACTCATGTTTCCAATTCTCTCTCAGCCTTCTGATTTGGAATCAGTAAGAACTAAGACTGCCCTTCAATCTCCTTAGGACTATACCAGAGCCTCCTTACCACCCAGATGGCAGCCAAACTCCAGGGACTTGTACCTGTACTCTGTATTTCACAGATAAAGAAGGTTCCATTTATCAGCTGGTCAAGTATAAGAGGTGGAGACCTCCAAATTAAATCAATTAGGAAGAGAAGTAGCTGACAGTGAGGTAGACAGAGGTAGACAGAGAGATGTCTTCCTCCCAAAACATCAGATCAAAACTTCATTAAAAAATTTTATTTATTTATTTGACAGAGAGAACCCACAAGCTGCAGGGGGAAAGGGAGCAGCCGACTCCCCACTGAGCAGGGAACCTGACGCAGGGCTCAATCCCAGGACCCTGGGATCATGACCTGAGCCAAAGGCAGACACTTAATGGACTGAGCCACCCAGGCATCCCAAAACTTCATACTTTAAAAACATAAAACCCCTCTTCCTCTCTTTCTTTCCTTTACTCTGACATTACCTGGAAAGATAATACCATCACACATATTTCTTAGGCCACTGCCAAAACGGGGAAACTTTGCTTTTCGGACTGCTGGATTTGTCATCAAAAACCCCAATATGTCCATTAAAAGTACCACCTTAATGGGAGTGGTTTGTGCCCTGACAGGATTTATCTTTGTCTGCAGTGGTTATTTTCCTTGGGCCTATAAACATCTAGATGGCTGACACATAACCGAGCAGTGTCTCTTAGGTTATCTAACTGTGCAGTGTCTCTCAGGTTATCTAACTGCGCCCCTAACTACTGTGGGTCATTGGTCAATTCCCCTGAATTTACATTGTCAAGGCAGAAAGAATCTACTAGAAGGCTCTTATGATTCAGGATTCAGTTTCTTTGGTAAAGCCCTATATCCTTGGTTAGGAGTAAAGGTAAATAAGGCTATGATTAGAAACTGCTTAACTCTTCAAAATACTGCAGAAGCCACTGCTAAGACAAGAGCTGCCTAATCAAAATCATTAGACTCCCTGACCAAAGTTTTTCTTGATAATTAACAGTCCCTAACTATCCTTTACCCAAGCAAAGAGGTGTCTGTGTTGTAGTCAACGCCATCTACTGTAACTGGATTAAAACTTCTGGAGAAATTTAAACTCAGCCACATAAGATCACTGAGCAAGCCGCTTGTTTTAAAAGGAGGACTCCAATGGTCTTTCTTTCTTTCTTTTTTTAAAGACTTTATTTATTTATTTGACACAGAGAGAGAGAGAGATCACAAGTAGGCAGAGAGGCTGGCAGAGAGAGAGGAGGAAGCAGGCTCCTCGCTGAGCAGAGAGCCTGATGCCGGGCTTGATCCCAGGACCCTGAGATCATGACCTGAGCCAAAGGCAGAGGCTTAACCCACTGAGCCACCCAGGTGCCCCTCAACGGAGTCTTTCTATGACTTACTTGATTTTGACTGGTTTGGGTCTTGGGGACCATGGATCCAAAGTACACTCTAAACAGTAGGAATTACCCTGCTTAAAATAATCACAGTAATCTCCCCTGTGCATTGTATTCTCTCAAAACCTTTCAATGCATGTTCACAGCTGCCAACCGTCAAGCAAATCATCTCCCTAAAACTGGAATGTCAGAAAATGAATGAAGAAAATGACCAACTTAAAAACTGAGAACTAAAAAGCATGGCCTATCACAGAGATTAAGCAAAAAATGTCACAGCCTGTGAAAACCACACAAAGGATCAACAAAAGCTATAAGAACTACAGAGCGGTAGCTGAGAGTGGTGCCAATGACTTAAATTTTGATCACCTCTCTCAGTTAAGCTGAGTCTGAACAAAAGGGGCAATTTTTACAGAGAGACACAACACAGGCCCAAAATGGAGTCATCTATGCTAAGCCCCACGTCAGCAAACCAAGATTTAATACCTAACCTAATCGCAGCTTCAATTTCTCCCAGGAATGTAACCTTTAACCAGTCAACCTGGGATTACCTGGTCAGCATCAGCGAGGTCATCTGCCCAAAAGACCTTTTCAATTCCCCTTAGGTGGGTGGGTGACCTTGCCTGAAACAATGCATTCTTTGCTAATAATTTCCTTTTTCCACCATCTTTGTGCCTTTAAAAACTTCTTTTCTATACCTTGGTGGAGCTTCGATTTATAGATGGGATGCTGCCCCATTCATGAATCATTAAATAAAGCCAATTTGATCCTTAAAGTTACTCAGCTGAATTTTTGTTTTTGAATAGGACTTCAAGGAGGGAAAGTGGTCAAGGCTGAAGAATAACAATATACGGTCCAGATATTAGGATGCTTACTCTGTTTTCTTAAAGACAGTACACTAAGAATTAGTATGTGAATAATTGCTTTTTGTATCATAAAGAAGAAAGGTGGCTATTAGTGCTTTCTTTCAAGACTTTTTAGTAATTGCTGAAGTTTAAAAAAAAAAGTCAACAAGAAACAAATGAGTTAGGACATACATGCCTGCGTGTTGGAAGACTTTGCTAAGATAATAGGAATGTAGGGAAGAGACTTGTTACTTCCATAAAATCATGAAGTTTATGAGACTACAAAGAGAAAGCTGACAGACTATTTCCATTAGCAAGACTAGCAGGAAGGTTTGTTTTTAAAAGCAGTAATAGCTTATGTCACTCTTTTTGCCTAAATCTGTTACCTGCGATGTAGTAGTTAGGAGACTGGGGGAGCATTAACAATCCTTGGTGACTAACAGAAATTCATTCACAGAAGGTACCAGACCTCAGGGGCACCCCATCAGCAAGCTGTGAACCTACATCCCCTACTTACGAAATTCATTTGATATAGCAGGAGGGTCTCCTACAGGATTGTCTATATTTTCAAGCCAAATTATCTACTGAATGCTTTATAGCAACACACTTTCTTCAACTCTAAATTTTTATTTATTTTTTTTTTTTTAAGATTTTATTTATTTATTTGACACAGAGAGAGAGATTACAAGTAGGCAGAGAGGCAGACAGAGAGACAGAGAGAGGAGGAAGCAGGCTCCCCGCTGAGCAGAGAGCCCGATGCGGACCTCGATCCCAGGACGCTGAGATCATGACCTGAGCCGAAAGCAGAGGCTTTAACCCACTGAGCCACCCAGGAGCCCTAAATTTTTTTTTTTTAAAGATATTATTTATTTATTTGACAGAGAAAGAGAGATCACAAGTAGGCAGAGAGGCAGGCAGAGAGAGAGGAGGAAGCAGGCTCCCTGCTGAGCAGAGAGCCCGATGTGGGCCTCGATCCCAGGACGCTGAGATCATGACCTGAGCCGAAAGCAGAGGCTTTAACCCACTGAGCCACCCAGGCGCCCTCAACTCTAAATTTTAAGGTCTCTCTCTCTCTTTTTTTTTTTTAAAGATTTNAAATAAATAAAAATTTAGAGTTGAAGAAAGTGTGTTGCTATAAAGCATTCAGTAGATAATTTGGCTTGAAAATATAGACAATCCTGTAGGAGACCCTCCTGCTATATCAAACGAGAACGAGAAAGAGCCGAAGGCAGTGGCTTTAACCCACTGAGCCACCCAGGCACCCTTTTAAGGTGTTTCTAACTCCATCCACAATACCAGGGCACATCACACAGGCACATATCAAAAAACAGATCTGACCTTCCATGCTTGAAGATTCTAGAAAACTGGATGGGGAGGCCATGGAGCAGCGTAATCAACATGTGCTGTGAAGTCAGTCAGCCCTGGGCTTGAATCCAGGCTACCTCACTTCATCACAACTTAACTTACTTCACTTTCCTGAGCCTCCCATGAGGAAAGCTTTTCTTTCCAGTTTGAGCCCTTCAAGTTTAACAATGTAATAATATTCTGAAGAGAGCTAAGCCTCATGACCTTTAAATGCAATCTGCAGCAACCACTAATTAACTATGAGCCACTGAAACAAAGATGCCTGTCTCCTGTATGAAGAAGGCTGGTGGAGAAAAGAGTCCTAATTTCCCAATCATCTGAGGTAAGAGAGTTTTGTTATTTTTGCACATTGGCTATTCATGAAATATGTCAAGACAAAGTCTGTGCCCTAGGGTGTACAATCTAAATTATGCTTGAATAGCATTACCTAAAACTAAACTGGACTCAGCAGTAGAAAAACGGACAGCAGTGAACAAGATGATACATGTGAAGGATTATCTCCAACACAGTTTACTTTCCTTACTCAAATTCTTTGTGCCTCACCTTAGGTTTCAAATAGTGATGTCACAAGACCACCAGGAAAAAAACTCTCCTTACTCCAAATGTCTTACAAGTATGTTATTTGTGTTATCTGCTTCCTAGGATGAAGTTTTAATTGAAAGGGATAAGTCTTCATGGGAATTTCAAGATTTCCTTCCCTATGTATACAGAGATTGTTCTTTCATCCCACAAATATTTATTACCACACGCCAAGCACTGGACTAGAAACTGAGAATAAAATGATGAACGAGAAAGATAGTCTCGGCAGTCTGGGGGCCCATAACTCAATTCAGGGAGAGAGAGAGTGGCAGGATGAAATGATAACCTTTGACTCCTTCTCGAACTGTTGAAATATTCTAAATATAGTAGGGAAAAAGAAAAGAACTCTCAAATTTTTAAGAGTGAACTGCACCCTCAGCTCATCCCTTTAGCTGCAAAGAAAAAAAAATTACTATTAAGGAATGTTAAATACTTTTAAGCAAATATTTTAGTTAAAAAGTGATTACCATTGTATATATCTAATCTCACAAAACAAACTGAGGGTTACTGGGAGGTGGGAGGGTAGGGACAGGGTNAAAACAAACTGAGGGTTACTGGGGGGTGGGAGGGTAGGGATAGGGTGGATGGGTTATGGACATTGGGGAGGGTTTGTGCTTTGGTGAATGCTGTGAAAGATGTAAGCCTGATGATTCACAGACCTGTACCCCTTGGGCAAAGAATAAAAATAAAATTTAAAAAAAAAAGTGATTACCAACTGCTAACACCCAGCCTCAAAGCCGGTGTGGACAGGAAAGAAGAGAGATAAAGAAGAATTGAGGGCGCCTGGGTGGCTCAGTGGGTTAAAGCCTCTGTCTTCAGCTCAGGTCATGATCTCAGGGTCCTGGAATCGAGCCCTGCATCCGGCTCCCTGCTCGGCAGGGAGCCTGCTTCCCCTTCTCTCTCTCTGCCTCTCTGCCTACTTGTGATCTCTCTGTCAAGTAAATCTTAAAAAAAAAAAAAAAGAAGAAGAATTGACTTATTCTACATAATTAGGTAAGAAGAACTGGACAGCTGTCCAGGCTCTGCTCACCCAGGAGAGACCTGGGGAAGTGGGGGAGAGGAAAGACAGGATGAAGCCCCAGAGTAGTGGAAAGATGAGGGGGAGGGAGGGAGGATGAGCCAATGTCACATCCACAGCCTCAAGCCCCAGGTTTTAGGAGTGATAGGAACTTGAAGGTGTTAAATTGTCCATTTTAAACTATGTTCTCATTCAGCCTATCCACACAAGCGTTCAGTAGAGTCTGTTATACACAACAGGTTTGGATAAACTGTGTTGAGGATGAGCGAGGGGGGATTTTTCCCTCCTGGTTAAGGCAACAAGGTCTGAGAAAGGGCAATAAATCACAGCTGAGAAGTATCTATACTGAGTCATCAGAACCCAATGGGAGCAGGTTTCCAAGGTTACAGGGACCAGAAAAATGCACGGCACAAGCTTCCTGCATACACACCTCCACCAACGTTACTCTCCACTTTCCAACTCTCCAAGATCCTCCAAAACACTAGGGCGGACACTGGGCTTTCCAAAATGTATGAGATGGGCGCTCAAGTCATTTTATTCAACTATTAAGGTAAGAGTAATGTTGCAGAGCTAAAAGATTTAGAGGACTGCAGGTTATACAGAAAATTTACTGCAAGAAATGATTCCCTCTTCTAACAAGAGTAATGATTGTCCTATTTTCTCAGTATTTAACTTTAGAGTGGTGGCTGAAAGGCGCCCAAACTTATTGTTAGTAATTTGTTTAGGCAGTTTAGGTATCTCAGTTTATAAAACTGAAGTTATTTCTTCTCAAAGACTGATTACAAAATGATTATATCAAATCTTTTTTTAAGATTTTATTTATTCATTTGACAGAGGAAAAGAGAGCACAAGCAGGGGAGCACCAGGCAGAGGGAGAGGGAGAAGTGAACTCCCCGCGGAGCAGGGAGACTGATGTGGGGCTCCATCCCAGGACCTTGGTTGGGATCATGACCTGAGCTGAAGACAGACGCTTAACCGACTGAGCCACCCAGGTGCCCCTCAAATCTTTTTTTTTTTTTTTTCTGATTCCATTATAAAGTATCCTCTTCCTTTAGGTGCATGAAATAATGAAAATTACACTTACTGTTTTAAAAGGATCCCTTTAATTTCACATATTCCAAAATATTCTTTAGAAAATGCCAATGTTAATAATAAAAATGTCTACAAACACAAATATTTTCTTGATTATTAAAATATCCTATCAGTAAGAATCTGCCCTTTGAAGAAAGTCTCTTCAACAAATGGTGTTGGAATAACATGCAAAAGAATGAAACTGGGGGGTGATTGGCTCTTGATTTCAGCTCAGGTCACGATCTCAGGGTGTAGGGAGTCTGCTTGAGGATTCAATCTCTCCCTCTGCCCCTCTACCGCCCCCACTGCCCCACTTGTGTGCACTCTCTCTCTCTCAAATAAATAAATACATCTTTGAAAAAAAAAAGAAGAATGAAACAGGAACACTTTCAAACCCTAGAAGAGAACACAGGTAATAATTTCTTTGACATCAGCTGTAGCAACATTTTTCTAGCTACACCTCCACAGGCAAAGAAAACAAAACCAGAAACAAACTATTGGGACTACATCAAAATAAAAAGCTTCTGCATAGAAAAGGAAACAACCAACAAAACTAAAAAAAACCTACTAAATGGGAGAAGGTATTTTCAAATGACATAGCCAATAAAGGGTTAGTATCCAAAACATATAAAGAACTTACACAACTTAACACCCAAATAAATAAAGAAAAAAAAATTGGCAGAAGACATGAATAGATATTTCTCCAAAGATATCCAGATGGCCAACAGACACATGAAAAGATGTTCAACATCACCCCGTATCAGGGAAATGCAAATCAAAACCACAATGAGGTACTACCTCACTCCCCTCACAATGGCTAATATAAAAAGCACAAGAAACAACAAATGTTGGTGAGGATATTGAGAAAAAGGAACCCTCATGCACTGTTCGTACAAATGCAAACTGGCATATCCACAGTGGAAAACTATATGGAGGTTCCTCAAAAAATCAAAAACAACTACTGTATGATCCAGTAATTCCGCTACTGGGTATTTGCCCCCAAAATATGAAAACACTAACTCAAAAAAATATATGCACCCCTATGTTTATTGCAGCATTATTTTTTTTAATATTTATTTATTTGTTTGTTTGTTTGTTTGTTTGTTTGACACAGAGAGAGAGATTACAAGTAGGCAGAGAGGCAGGCAGAGAGACAGGGAGAGGAGGAAGCAGGCTCCCTGCCGAGCAGAGAGCCCGATGCGGGCCTCGATCCCAGGATGCTGAGATCATGACCTGAGCCGAAAGCAGAGGCTTTAACCCACTGAGCCATCCAGGCGCCCTATTGCAGCATTATTTACAACAGCAAATTATGTGAGGCTGTCCAAATGTCCATTGATAGATGAATGGATAAAGAACATGTGGTAAACACATACACACAGAGGATTATTATTCAGCTATAAAAAAGAAGCCATCTTGTCATTTGCAACAACATGGATAGGTCTACAGGGTATAATACTAATGAAGTCAGTCAGTCAGAAAAAGACAAATACTATATGATTCACATGGAATTTAAGAAACAGATGAACAAAGAAAAAACACATAAACCAAAAACCAGACTCTTATCTACAGAGAACAAACTGATGGCTATACAGGGGAGGTTCATGGAGCAATGGGTGAAACAGGTGAAGGGGATTAGGAGCACAATGAGCCCTGAATAATGTATAGAATTGTTGAATCACTATATTGTACACCAGAAACTAATATATCACAATACGTTAACTACACTGGAATTAAAAAAAAAATTTAAGGAAAAAAAAGACAATCTTTTTTAAATTCAGTTTCCAGTACCATCTCCACTCCAAAGTAAATTAAGATTCTCTATAAAACCTCAAAATCTCTGTCTTACAGAAAAGGATTCTTTTTGATATTTTTTTAAACTATTAGGGCTACTAGCAGCTACTTCTCTAGTTTATGGTTAAGAGCTTTAAATGACCTTTTTCATATAGTTCTGCTACAACAAATCTCTCAATCTCTCTCCTAGTCAGCAAGCAACTTGTTTAAGTGTTTTCCCTTTTTCACAAGAGCAGTGTTTAGGTATAACAAAATAGTCAAGTCTTACTAAAAAGAATAATTATCTAGGAGCAGCTGGGTGCTACAGTCAGTTGAGCATCCAACTCTTGGTTTCAGTTCAGGTGATCTCAAGGTTGTGATATCGGGCCCTGCATGGGGCTCCCCACTCAGCCCAGAGTCTGCTTGGGATTCTCTTTCTCCCCCTCCCTCTAGCCCTCCCAACTTGTGCTCTCTCTCTCTCTCTGAAATAAATAAATCTTTAAAAAATAATACTAGTTATATAATCAGGTATCTGTAGCCTATAAATTACATTTTTAAGCAAATTAATACTAGATATAAATAAGGTATCAGTAAAATGAAGTAAATATGTTTTGGAACAAATAAGGAAGGATACCTGTACAGGCATACCTTGGAGATACGGCAGGTTTGGTTCCAGCCCACCACAACAAAGTGAGTACTGCAATAAAGCCAGTCAAATGAACTTTTTGGTTTTAGTGCATATAAAAGGATGTTACACTATACTGTAGTCTATTAATCATGTAATATCACTGTATCTAAAAAACAATGAACCTATGTTAATTAAAAAATACTTCATTGTGGGGTACCTGGGTGGCTCAGTGGGTTAAGCGTCTGCCTTTGGCTCAGGTCATGATCTGGGAGTCCTCGGGGTTCCTGCTCCGGGGGGAATCTGCTTCTCCCCCTCTCTCTGCTCCTCCCTCCCCACCCTGATCGTGTTCTGTCTCACTCTCTAAATAAATAAATAAAATCTTTAAAAGATACTTTATTGTTAAAAATTGCTAACCCTCATCTGAGTTCCCAGCAAGTCTTAACCCTTCTGCTGCTAGAGGGTCTTGCCTCGATGTTGGCGGCTGCAGACGGATCAGACTGGTGGTTGCTGAAGGCTGGGATGGCTGTGGCAGTTTTGTAAAATACAACAGCAGTAGGGGCGCCTGAGTGGCTCAGTGGGTTAAGCCTCTGTCTTTGGCTCAGGTCATGATCCCAGAGTCCTGGGATCAAGCCCCGCATTGGGTTCTCTGCTCAGCGGAGAGCCTGCTTCCCCTTCTCTCTATGCCTGCCTCTCTGCCTACTTGTGATCTCTCTCTCTCTCTCTCTGTCAAATAAATAAATAAATCTTTAAAAAAAAAAAAAGACAGCAATGAAGTTTTGCTGCAACAACTGACTCCTCCTTTCACAAATGATTTCTCTGTACTGTGCGACGCTATTTGATAGCATTTCACACAAAGAACTTTCCAAATTGGAGTCAATCCTCTCAAACCCCGCCACTGCTTTACCAAGTACGTTTATGTAACAATATTTACAGCATCTTCACCAGGAGTTGTTTCCATCTCAAGGAACCACTTTCTTTGCTCATCTATAAGAAACAACTCCTTATCATTTAAAGCTTTACCATGAGCTTGAAGCAATTCATATATAATAGTGAAAAAGTTTGAAATATTGTGAGAATTACTAAAATGTGATACACAGATGCAAAGTGAGCAAATGCTGTTGGAAAATGATGCCAACAGGCTTGCTCAACACAGGGCTGTGACGTATCTTCCATTTATAAAAAATACAGTATCTATGAAGCACAATAAAATGAAACGCAAAATGAGGTATGCCTGTATTGGGATAAACAGTCCAAAATTTCATGTCCACCTGGAACCTCAGAAATGACCTTATTTGGAAATAGGGTCTTTGCAGATGTAATTTGTTAAAATGAGGTCATCCTGGATTCTTGTGGGCTCTAAGTCCAATGGCTGCTTCTATGAAGGCTGTGTGAAGACACAGTGAGACACAGACAGAGGGAAGGAGGCTGTATGATATCAGAGGCCGACTTGGGAGTAACGAAGGTGTGGGCTAAAAAACACCACAGATGGCTGGCAATCACCAGAAGCTAGGAAGACAGAAACAAAGATTCTCCCCCAAGAACCTTCTGAGGGAGCATGGCCCTGCCAAAACCTTGATTTCAGACTTCTTACCTACAGAACTGTGAGAAAATAAATTTCTGTTGTTTTAAGCTATCCAGTTTGTGGTAACTTGCTGCAGTAGCCCTAGGAAACTAATATAATATCTCTGGCTGAAAGGCATGCTTAGAGAGAGAAAAGTAGCTTTCCCACAACCATTCATTCTTCAAGTGAAATACTAACGCAGCAAAGATATATAACACCGGGGCAAATTCCTACTTAGTATTAACAACACAATCTTTACACGTCCTTCATCACTCTCACTGTAAACGCCAGTGTTCATACCTTCAGGCAGTTCTTTGCCCTTAGATTGCTGCGAGGTAAGAGCAAAACCCAACTACAAAAATGAAAGGCAATGTAGACACTTGTTATTCTAATAGTAGGACCACTGAAGAACCATATACTGTTTTTCTCTAATCATTTCTGAAAACCCTTCCCTTATTTACGGTACAAAAAATAATGAAAATGTAGTTGTAGTCATTATAATTCATTGAAAATCTGACAGAAAGAAAGCCCACATCTAAAAACATCGACATACTCAAAATCTTTACAGCTTTTCTGGCTTATTTAATAATTTCAACCTGCCTGCCACAGTTCAATAAGTTTTAAATAAAAAACTTTGTGCAGAAGTGGACAAAATTGGCAAAATAATTTCTTCCATACTCCCTATCTCAATTTTTTGTATGTGCTTCAAGCTTTCAGCAGGGAGTGTTAAACACATGCTCTTTTCTTCTGCAATATTTTGGTGGCTACATCAGTAAGGAAATAGTTTATCAATGTACCAGTTGTAACTGACTTTTTCAATGAAATTATGTAATCACCTTGATATTTTCAAGAAGTTAGCTGCGGTGGAAAAGAACACACACACACACACACACAGAAAATGAAAATTTCTGGGGATACAAATAACAGTCTCATTCTAGTAAAAACAGCTTTGGCTTATACAATTACTGTGAAGAGACTCTTACCAGCTCAAGTAGAAGCTTTTGTAACCGTTTAAGATGAACACATTGAGGTTTTTACCATTCTGTTTTCATTGATGCTACGTTCAAGTGCCTCCAGAACAAAGCAAACATATAGCAGTACCCTTTCCAAACTATTTATATCAATTCAGAAAGGACTCTCTGCAATTAGTCAAATAAGTCAGACATAAAGCAGTAAAGTCGTCAGCCCCTAGTGTTAATATTTTGCTGCTATTTTAGTCCCATTAAAACACTCTCTTTCAAAGATCTGGTAATACAGGCACCTGGGTGGCTCAGTTGGTTAAACAACTGCCTTGGCTCAGGTCGTGATCCTGGAGTCCTGGGATTGAGTCCCACACCAGGCTCCCTGCTCTGTGAGGAGTCTGCTTCTCCCTCTGACCCTCCCCCTTCTCATGCTCTCTCTCTCTCATTCCCTCTCTCTCTCTCACTGTCTCTCAAATAAATAAAGATCTGGTAATACATTTCAATGGGTGCTATGTGGGGTCACACAGCAGAAGTCATGGTGAGTTAGCATGAATTTTTTCTTACCCTAATCACAGCTCTGGACATGAAAATCCAAATAAGGTTGGCATTAGGGCAGGGAAAGAACTGGGTGTGAAGGGCGCCTGGGTGGCTCAGCGGGTTAAAGCCTCTGCCTTTAGGTCCTGAGATCAAGGCCTGCATCCGGCTCCCTGCTCAGGGGAGAGCCTGCTTCCTCCTCTCTCTCTGCCTGCCTCTCTGCCTACTTATGATCACTGTCAAATAAATAAATAAAATCTTTTTTAAAAATTAAAAAATTGGGCGCCTGGGTGGCTCAGTGGGTTAAAGCCTCTGCTTTCGGCTCAGGTCATGATCTCAGGGTCCTGGGATCGAGGCCCACATCGGGCTCTCTGCTCAGCAGGGAGCCTGCTTCCCCCTCTCTCTCTGCCTGCCTCTCTGCCTCCTTGTGATCTCTCTCCCTCTGTGAAATAAATTTTAAAAATCTTTAAAAAAAAAAATTTAAAAATTAAAAATTAAAAAAAAAAACTGGGTGTGAAGGCAAGTGCATTACTACTATCGCCTTCCAAAGATTCTTTTACAGATTTTCACAAATTTTCTGTATCCAGGCTCATTAGTGCAATACCCTAGATTAAAAAGAAAATCGGTATTTTCCTACACTGTTAAAGAAAGTAGGGTGCACAGGAAAAGAACAAGCTCTGAGACCTGCTCCACCACGCTCAGTAGCTGTTTGCTCTGAGGCGAGCTGCTTGACTTCCCTGATGTTAATTTTCTTCGTTTGATTGCCGTAGGGCTGAAAGGGGTGTTTGGAGCTTGCAAAGCACCAAGGCTACAGAAGTTGGTTACACGCAGTGCGTGTCAGCCCCTTTACCTCTTCTCCCCTTCCCCCAGCTAAGTTTAGGGTTAAGTGTTAAGTTTCGGCAGAACACTGCAGATGTGTCAGCCTCCAACAGACAAGGCGCAAGGACTCCACCCCCAGAGAGTTATTTGGGGTATATTTTTTTCTTTTAAACATAAATAAATGCCTGTAGCTATTCCAGGGCTGTTATGTTCCACTCCGATATATAAAGATATTAAGTCTGCAAGTATAAACTGTCATTCCAAAATTGTTCCCTCTGGGACAAATAAGGAGACTCTGCCCTATAACTAAGGATGCTTGGCTTACTGCATGGCTGAGTAATTATTATAGTACAAACCCTGTCAGGGAACGCATCACTCTATCGATACAATAAGGAAGGAAGGTCTCACCACGTAGCCCTGCCAGTCACCTGAAGAACAGGTCCCCTGGCCTATGAACTGGAACAGAGTATGAGGTCTCTATTTAGAAGTTAATAGACACTCTCTTAGGGACTGAAAAGGACAGAGTCTATGAGTTTTGGGAATAAATTAGCTGTTGTTAGATTCCAAATCTGAACAAAAGAGACTGTTTTTCAGGTCTATATTCTTTTGTTGTTACTCACATTTTCTCTGCCTTTTCTTCTTTGGATATTTGGTAAATCCATTTTTCAAGCTGTGCTAACACCAAGAGAGATTTTGTTCATATTTGGGCCAGAGTTGCAAAAGGGGACGAGCATGCTCCTGAGGGCTAGCACAAGAGCTGATGAAAAACTGTACCAAGAGGACCTCCAAAGTATTTTTTTTTAAAGAGAGACAAACAGTAACAGACACACGCCTAGATAATAGGAAGTTAAAATAGTTCTTCATCTAAAATTTCTTCTGTATGGTTTGAAAATAGTCTGAGTATGCATTTTAACATTTTTTGTTGTGAAATATTCACAGAAACATGCACAAAACAAGATGTGCAGTTCAAAGATTTATCACAAAGGAAAACCACTCAAGTAACCATTACCAGGGTCAAGATATAGAACTTGCCAGAACCTATAAGCCTCCCTCATGATCCTACTAATAACCAGCCCCTTCCTTTCCCAAAAGGCAAGCACCATCCTTTTGCCTAAATACACATCCTTTGACACTATGGTTCCATTTTGTCTTTTTAAGGTGCTATTTAAGTGAATTGTGCAGTCTTGTATTCTTTTATGCCCAGCTTCTTTTGCTCCATATTATTTGTGAAATTTACCCAGGTGGTTACATGTAGTTGTCAGTTCATTCCTTTTCATTGATGTATATTCTACTGTATGAATATACAGTTTGTCCACCTAACCTTGGTGAACACTGGAGTTCTTTCCAGGTCTTAGTTATTATAAATGGCTCTGTTATGAACACTATTTAATGTATCTTTTATATGCATTTCTATTAAGCTGGATCATAGGGTATGTGTATCATAAATGTCTGCACATTATCTCACTTACCTAAAGTGGGTAGACCAATGCATGTTCTCCACCGGTAGTTTCTGAAAGCTTCAATTAGCCCATATCCTTGCCCCACTTGCAGAGCACAGTGGTATCTCAATGTAGTTGTATCTCCCATTTCCCTGTAACCAATTTTGTTGAGCACCTTTCCAAAAACCTATTTGTCATGTGTTTTAACTCTCTGTATATATATATATTTTTTTAAAGATTTTATTTATTTATTTGACAGAGAGAAATCACAAGTAGGCAGAGAGGCAGGCAGAGAGAGAGGAGGAAGCAGGCTCTCCACTGAGCAGGGAGCCCAATGCAGGGCTCGATCCCAGGACCCTGAGATCATGACCTGAGCTGAAGGCAGAGGCTTTAACCCACTGAGCCACCCAGGCGCCCCCTCTCTGTATATTTTAAATCCCAAAAGACATTATTACTATTTTATGCAGTACAAGTTAATTAGATTTCTCTAACCTAATCATAATTTAATCTAATCATAGTCATTTAAAGTTGAATTTCTGACCATCTAGGAGAATTTTTCTGGGAGACGAAGTCTTTCAAGTTTTGTTTGTCTGAAATGTCTATATTTCACCCTCTTACTCAAGGAATATTTTTGTTGTGCTGAAAACTCTAAGTTGGCAGTTATTTTCTTCCACAGCTTAAAGATATCATCCCAATGCAAACTGGTGCAGCCACTCTGGAAAACAGTATGGAGGTTCCTCAAAAAGTTAAAAATAGAGCTATCCTAAGACCTAGCAATTTCACTACTAGGTATTTACCCAAAGGATACAAAAATACTGATTCAAAGGGATACATGTACCCAGATGTTGACAGCAGCTTTATCAACAACAGCCAAACTATGGAGAGAGCCCAAATATCCATCAACTAATGAATGGATAAAGAAGAGGTAGTATATACATTATATACACACACACACACACACACACACACACACACACACACACACATATTCAATGGAATATTATTCATCCATCAAAAAGTTTGAAATCTTGCTATTTGCAATGACACGATTGGACCTAGAGTGTATTATGCTAAGTGAAATAAGTCAACCAGAGAAAGACAAATACCATATGATTTCACTCATATGTAGAATTTAAGAAACAAAACAGATGAACATAGGGGAAGGGAAAGAAAAAAAAGAGAGACAAGGAAACAAACCATAAGAGACTCTTAATGCCAAAGAACAAACTGAGGGTTGACAGACAGAAGTGGGTAGAGGGTGGGCTGGATGGGTGATGGGTAAGGGGCGGGGTACTTGTTATGATGAGTACTGGGTGTTGTATGTAAGGGATGAACCACTGAATTCTACTTCTGAAACCAATACTGCATTGTATGTTAATTAACTAGAATTTAATAAAAATTTAAAAAATAACAATAATAAAGATATCATCCCACTGCCTTCTGACTCCCACTGTCTCTGCTAAGAAATCAGCTGTTGATATAAGTGTAACTCCTTGGGAAGTAATTTGTCTTTTTTTCTCTGGTTGCTTTTAAGATCTTCTCTTTATTTCTGTTCTCAGTTTTACAACCATATGTCTAGGTATGAGTTTCTTTTCATTTATCCTTGGAGTTCATAGGATTTCCTAAATTTGCAGTTAGAGGTCATTTATTGGTTAGAAAATTCTGAACCATTTTCTATTCGAATATCACTGTTTTAGTTCTCTCCTACCTTCTAAGATTCCAATTACAAGTGTGTCAAAACTGCCCACTACTTCCTTTATGTCTCTTAACCTCTCTTCTCTATTTTTCATCCCTTTGCTCTGTGTTTTATTTTGCCTATTTTATTTAACCTATTCTGCTAATTCTGTCTTTCATTAATATCTAATCTGTTATTAAATCTACCTGCTGAGTTATTCATTTTGGTTATTGTAATTTCCAGCTCTAGAATTTCCATTTGGTTCTTATTTATACTTTCTAGTTATCTTGAATTCTTATCTTTTCTTGAAAATAGTAAACATAATAATTTTAAAGTCTGATTCTAAAACACCAATATATAAAACTTCCATGCATTTTTCTATTGCTCTTTTTTTTTCTAGGTTTTGCTAATATTTGTCCTTCCTCCTCAAGTGTTTATTTTTGATTGTCAGACACTGTTTTTCCAAAATCGTTAGTAAAAATAACTTGAGGACTAGGACGTTATATTCTTGTAGAGGGGATTTAAACTTGTTTCTGCCAGATATTTGTGGGACTAGGACTCTGGAATCACCTTAATCTAATTTCAGGAAATGAGATGATTAGAAGCTGGGCCTGGATTCTCCCTGATCTGGCCCCATAATCTTCACTATTTAATAACCTCCCCAGTGCATCCAAGCATATTTTTTTTTTAACGTTAAAGACTTAATTATTTTTAGAACAGTTTTAAGTTCACAAGTTAACTAGAAGGAAAGTACAGCAATTTCCCCTAAGCCCTTCTACCTTACACATGCACTGCTTCCCCCATTACAAACATGCCCCAGCAGAGTGGTACATTTATTACAACTGAGAACCTACACTTGCATATCAAAATCACCCAGAGTCCATAGTTTACATTATGGCTCACTCTTGGTGTTGTACATTCCACAGGTTTGGATAAATATACAGGACATGTATGTACCATTACAGTATCATATAGAGTATTTTTATGGCCTTAAAAATCCTTAATGCTCTGCCCATTCATCCTCCCCCACCCTTCACTCTTTGAAAACCAATAATCATTTTACTGTCTCCATAGTTTCGCCTTTTCTAGAATGTCATATAGCTGTAATCATGTAGCAAGTAGCCTTTAAGACTGGATTCTTTTACTCAGCAATATACGTTTAAGATTCCTCCATGTCTTTTCATGGCTTGAGAGGCTGTTTGTTTTTAGCACCAAATAATATTCTAATGCTTGGATGTACCAGAGTCTATTTTTATCCATTTACCTACTGAAAGACATCTTAGTTGTTCCAAGAAGACTTTTTTATATTTACCTTGGTTTTCCAATCTTCTTCAGCAAGAGGGTTAACCTAAATTACCTAGTCCACTACCCTGGCCCTGTGTTTTATTTTAACAAACTAACTGTTCCTTTACTGTACCTCCTCAAAGTCTAACCATATATTAACCCATGAATTTGTCTACTATTGCTTTAGTTTTATCCAACAAGATACATTATTCTCTACTTTTTAAGTCCTTTAAATAGTTTTGACCATTTTACTCTAAAAATATGGCAAAAGGAACACTCAAAGTAGAACAAAACAACACTCCAGTAACAGATGACACAGAAGGAAGACCAAGTGAAGATGCCCAAAGTCAGTCAAATATAAGCCAAGGAGAAAGGCCCTCAGAAGAAACCAACCCTGTTAAGACGTTGGTCTTGTACTTCTAGTTTCCAGAACTCTGTGGGACCCAATTTTCATTGTTAAGGAAAAAAAAAAAAGTTAAATAAAATTGATCTATAATTCTATCACTTCTATTTTTACTACACAAAGGCCCCCACCCTGGAATAGCTACACTTGCTGTATTACATTTTATAAAGCAAACTACATCTGGAATGGTGGGAATGGGAATAATCCTTTCAGTATAAAATTACTGACATTCAGTATTAAAATCAGAAATTAAACAGACCTAGTACTTTTACAACTAATAAATGATAAAATTTCTCCAAGCAATTTTTGGTTAAAATAATATTATATCCCTTTAAAGTATGACTAAAAGCACTTGACTACAGGACACTGATCAAGAGGAAATATTACAAGTTTCAATTGTTCCGTTTTCTTTGCTGTATAAGAAAAATACACAATACACATGAGTGGACTGTTAAATACAAAGTGACCCTCAAAATCAGAATGTTCTCCTTTGGCGGGAAAAATGAAAAGTTTCATAATACTTTTTAGAAAGATCAATTGGTCCAAAATTATTGTATCTAATAAGATTTTCCACTCTTTCTAGCAATTTTTTGGGCTGGAGCAAAAGGTAAATTACAGTATGGAAAGGTCCACAACAAGTTCCTCTGTATCCACCTTTCATTTGGTCTCTATAATCAGAAACTGTCAGGTTACTATAGCTTTCAACACTTTAACCCACAAATAAAGGCCTAATTCTTAGAATACAGGCAAATGAATATTTTTAACACTTCTGGTTATATTAATTATAAAGTTCTCCTTCTGCACTGCATGTAGTCTACAGAGAGAAGAGTGTTCTCACCAGGTTCTTGACTTTTTATGGGCTATAATTTTCCATAGGACTGGTCAATATAAATGTGTATTTGATATTATATACCTTTGCAAATGTTCAAAAATAAATATATAAGAAAATACATATATTTGCTTTTGCTACTTTTTATATCATGTTCAGTATGTATGTACATATATTATATACATACCAACACATGTATTTTGATTTGTATCTTTGCAAATAAATTTATATGAAAAATAATGAATTCTCTAAGGAAATTAATCAAATGATTGACCTTATTTAGATATCCAATTTATCCAAATCTTTAAAATGTATAAATACATTAAACAAAATGAATACTAAAGAGGATAAATGAAATCACACCTAGATATATTATAATCAAACTGAAAAACATCAAGCAGAAAGATAAAACTTTAAAAGAGAAAAAGGTAGAATATCTAACAGAGGATGACAATTAGGCTGAAAACAAATTTCAAAAGCAATAAAGGCCAAAGTTTATGAAAATCTCTTTGAAGTGTTTACATAAAATAACCATCAACCTACACTTAAAAGGACAAGAGAAAAATAAAGACATATTCGAGCAGGTAAACACTAAGAGGATTTATTACCAGTGGCGTTTTACCCATTAGAACTTCTAAAGAACATACTTCAAAAAGGAAAATGACTCTAGAAAGCAAGTCTGAGTGACAAGAAAAGAAAGCAAGGAAATAAAATGGTAAAATGAAGGAAAGCAAAACAATAACAATGTCTAGTGTTAAAAAAAAAAAAGAGCACGTAGGATAGGAGGGAGGCAACTGGAGTTGCGTCCTAAGATTCTTGTATTATGGGGAAGGGGTTTAAAATCAGGTTTACCTTTAGACTCTGCTAGTCATATATGGGCAAGGGAATCACTAAAAGAATAAAAACAGTGTACAACTTCTACATTACTCAAGAACATACCAGCTACCATAACAAACCACCCAGATTTCACTGGCTTAGCACAGTATTTCTCAAAACAGTCTAATGTTTGGTTGGCAAGTGGTTTTCCTCCACACAGAGATTCAAAGTCTCAGCTTCTTTCCATCTTATGGACTCCACCAATCCTTAAGAGTATTACCATCTTCTGTATCCAGAAACCAGAGGTAAAAAGCATATGGATGGGGCCCCTGGGTGGCTCAGTGGTTAAGCCTCTGCCTTCAGCTCAGGTCATGATCTCAGGGTCCAGGGATTGAGCCCCGCATCAGGCTCTATGCTGGGCGGGGAGCCTGCTTCCTCCTCTCCCTGCCTGCCTCTCTGCCTACTTGTGATCTCTCTCTCTCTCTCTCTCTCTCTCTCTCTCTGTGTCAAATAAATAAATAAAATCTTTAAAAAAAAAAAAAAGCATACAGATGAGGTTCAGGCACTCTTAAAAGCCTTGGCCCCAAAATGGCACACATCATTTCTGTTCAAATTCCACTGGCTCATCCTCAATCACAAGGTAATATTTAACAGCAAGGGAGGATGGGAAATGTAGTTAAGTTGTATGCTCAGGAATAAGAAGAGGATATAAGTTTAAGAGCTCAACTGGGAGTCTTGTTACAGCTTCCAAACCAGAGATACAGTGTAGTGGAATAAGAAAACAAAATTCAACCAATAGAGGAGAGAAAGACTAAAAAGTGAGACAAAAAGAAAGTATAAGGTAAGATGGTGGTAACCTCAAATATATCTCAGCCATAATAAGTGTAAATTAACCTGCCATTTAAACATCAGAGATTGTTATAATGCGTTTTATTTTTTTAAAGATTTATTTATGTATTTAATTATTTATTTACCGGGGGAGAGGGGCAGAGGGAAAGAGAGAATCCCAAACAGACTGCCCACTAAGTGCTGAGCCCCACACAGGGCTCGATCCCATGACCCTGAGATCATGACCCAAAGAGAAATCAAGAGTCAGACGCCCAACCAACTGAGCCACCCAGGCACTCCTGTTGGAATGTATTTTAAAACAGTAATAAAATCCAGCAATACCAGAAACATACCTAAAATATAAAGACATGAAAGACTGAAAACATGGAAAAATATACCAAATATTAATCTATATAAATGATGTTAAAATACATGAATATCATTTTTTAAATGAGCTTCAAAACAAAACAAAAAAATTAAATAATGAGAGCATCTACATAATGATAAAAATTTAACTTAACAGGAAGGTATAACAATTCTAACTCTACATCTATTAAACTAGCCTTACATATGTATAAAACAAAATTAAATAAATACAGGAGAAATTAATAAACTTATCATGTAGTAGGAGACCCCAAAAATGTTCAATGTAGTGAAGACGTGCAGTGCAACAAAAAATCAGAGTATGCATTATTTTCACATACCCATGTTCAAAAATTTTGTATTTGCTAAGCCACAACAGAAGTTTCAATAGATTTCCAAGAATAATATTATGGGGATGCCTAGGTGGCTTAGTTCATTAAGTGGCTGACTTTGGCTCAGGTCGTGATCCCAGGGTCCTAGGATCAAGTCCCGCATCCAGCTCCCTGCTTGGCAGAGAGCCTGCTTCTCCCTCTCACTCTGCCTGCTCCTCTCCCTGCCTGTACTCTCTCACTCTATCAAATAAATAAATAAAATCTCAAAAAAAAAAAAAAGAATAGTACTATATAGACCATGTTCCAAAATCACAGAGCAATTAAGTCAGAAATCAATAATATAAAAATAAATTTAAAATCTCTGTATGTTGGGAAAACTTTTAAACATTTCTAAAAAACCAAAAGTCAAAGTAAAGACTGGAAAAGAAATTCATGTGTTAAGCTTGACTGTCAGTAAGAATGAACCACAGCTCGTAACACCATGGATGAATAAGAACCACAATATTGAATGAAAAAAACAAATTGCTACAGCTCATATGTTACTACTTCTTCAAAACTACTTGTCCTTATGTGGTAAACTACACCACTCTCTTTTTACAAGACAAGTGAATGTTAAACACAAATGGAAGAGGAATGGGACAGTGAATGAACATACAAATAACCTCACTGGTATTGGTAATATTCTGACTCTTCGACTGGGTTGTAGGTTTACCAGGTTACATGTAAACTTCAAAACACACATACCTTACACAGTCTTCCATATGTATCAAGCTTGACTGTCACCTGATACACTGGCACATAACCTGTGACCAGTTCAACTCTCTCTGAGTTCCTTTCACCATTTTTAAATTACCTTTCACTGAAAAGAAAGCTCCACTGCTATTCACTACACTCTTCCTCAACACAGATTAGGAACATACTTCATATCCTAGAATAGACCAGAAAGAAAGAGATTTTGGACCCCAAAGTAATCTGTGGTACTAACCGAAGTAAGTAAATTGACAAGTTTCTAGAGCTTAAGGAGCCAGAACAACTACGAAGTTCCTGTCTAGAATCATCAGTCCTTTCAAAGCAAAATGGTGGCAGTAAGAGAACGGCAGGCTTCAGCGTGCCCTGAGCAAGTCAGACACAATATTAGTTAAGTAAATAAAGCCACTAAAGGATTCCAAATATAAAGAAATTAAGATGATAAGCAATATTATAGCACTGTCACCACTTCCAATTTTCTTTGACCAAGTTTAAAGTACATGACCACTGTTTTTTAAACAAGCATTTTTTGGAAAGGATTGCATTTCTTAAACAGATACAGAAACGATGAAATTTTGAAATTAAACTTGCTATTGGAAAATTAACAGTTTTTTACTACACCCCCTCCATCCAACTGTGAGAGTTGCCTTTAACAATTAACAAATTCTAGTGCTAACATACTCTACAGGGGATGTGTTAATGCAAAAACCAGGAAACAGTTTATCTCCACGGGGAATATCTTGAAGAAGGAATTAGAGGAAGCTAGGCAGGGAGGAGTCAGAAAAAAAAAAAAACAATATTTGCTAAACTAAAAACACATATACACATGGGAATTATTTTACTTTCAACAAGTTCCAAAAGTAGTAACAAAACCAGGGAGAGTCAAAAGAACAATTTAACACTGATGTTTCTGGAATGCTGAGAGGGACTAGGCATTTAGACCTCATGTTGCTAAATTTGTTCATCTAAAACCTGAAAGGCACTGTCATGACAACAACTTTGCTATTTCTCAGCGTTCATCTCCTTAGGCAGCTTATTTCCCACTCAAGGTTATAATTCTGTATTCATAATACCATAATCATTTCCATGGTAACTTCCTGTGATGTCACAGAGAAAACACTACTGGCTTCCCCGGCAGCTCTTCTTTCCCAGTCAGAATCATACATTGATTTTTCTTCTTTCCAATGTAAATAAACGACATGACTATTAAAAGTTCTGGGAAAAAGAACTGAAATCCCATCTATCATCACTACAGAGGCAAGCAGAGAAACCTAGTAGTAGCACAGGATACTGGTTAAACTACAAGTACCAGCTTCCACTACTTGGATTCATTCTAGGCTCCACTAGTTATGAAATAAAGGTCTTTGGGCACAGTATCTAATGTTCTCAAACTTCGTTTACACACCTGTAAAATGGGAAAGTACCTCATCCAGTTGTTGTAAGAATTAAATGAGACAATGTATACAAAAGACTTAAGCATAAAATCTATTAAATGTCAACCTAAAGGAGAAAAGAACTTGAGTTCCCCAGAACCATAACCTCAGGATACAGAATTAAAGAGGAAGTTACTGTTTTAGTCATTTGGCAAATATTTACTGAGTGCCTACTTTGTGCCACACGTTGCTTGAGTGCTGGGACCATAAAGAACAGCGTTTGTACTATGGCCCTAACAAAAACTGTTTCTTTACCCTGTTTCTTCAGTTTAATGCTTACCTCCCTCTCCAGAAGGCTGGTTCCTGGTATGAGATCAACCTCGAAGCTCAGCCCTCTATTTTCTCTCGTGCCCACACATCTAGGCAAATAGAGTACACATTTAACCACCTCAAACAGTGAGTCTCTGTGTAAATGAAAAATGGAGACCAGAGTGGGCAGTACTATTTCAATTTACCAACTCATCTGAAGGAGGGATGTGGTTCTTTTTAAAGGGTAATTTAAAAATGAATAAAAGTCTTCATCTTGCAGCCAGCTTATAATTATTATTTCAGTTTGAAGTATAGTGACAATTGTCTGAATCTCTGAAAACACAAAGGTAGTAAATACCTACCTTCGAAAACCAAAGTATCAGTTAATTCCAGGCCTGTGTAAGTGCCTATTTCTAAAGAAATAACATAATAATTTTACCTAGCAACTTCATGACAAGCAGAGAAGCAGTTTATAACAAAAGCGTTCCTTACATACATTGTTGTCATCAGATCTTTGCACCTAAAGATTAATATATTTACCATTTGAAATGCTGAGGTGGTCTCCAATAAAGGAACCTTGAAAGACACAGTTAGGTGCTTTCTGAGCAGGAAGGGAAAAAGAGTAAAGGATGAAGAAATAGCATTCTATATCTAGACAGTACTGTAAGTTCTCCTGAACACTATTTGGGCTAGACAGCTCTTAGAAAAAAAGGTCTATGAGTTTAGGGAAACACTGTACTGACAATGCACGTTAGCATACTAAGGACTCCAAGAAGTTCTGCAGTAAAGAAATCTCATTATATTTAACCAAGCATTTCCTAAAATGATTCAACCAAATACCCCACAGAACACACCTAAAGAAATGTTGTATTTAGCACTTTCCAATTATGCCACATATTAACATAGTTGCTATATATATAAAGTGCATCAGAGAGTATTAACTCATAACTCAAAACATTTTGTTTATAGTTCCTTCAATATAAAGCTACCCTGGAGTTGTTTTAATTATTCAACAGTTCTTACCAGAAATAAGAGGTCTGTTCTATTAATGTATAAATTATAGCTAAATGATGTTAAAAAAAAAAAGTAAGCTGTTTTCCCTGTTTGAGGATACACCTAGAACAGTATCTGGCAAATAAAAGTATTTGTTAAATGAATGATTGAATAATCTGCATTCCCCGCCCCCCATGAATTCTGGTCAAGAGATAACTCTTCTGATCTGTTCTTCAGACTCCCTGAGAGGTACCAGCAATCTGTGATTCTATGAAATCAAATGTTCAGAAGAACATTACAGAAGAAAGAACATAGAGCTTGGTGCTAAACTGACAAGGTTTAAAGTCTAGTTGCACCACTAACTAGCTGTATGATCCTGAACAGTTACTTTTTGCAAAACAGGAATTAGAACTGTTTTTATCCCAAAAGACTACTGTGAAGAAAGTGCCTGGCATAATCTTGTTACTCAGAGGGATTCAAAAGTTACCAGTAATCTCTCTCTCTCTTCCTCATTCTAATTTCTCTTCCCTATTTAAACCCTGAGGAAAAAAGAAACTCAAGGGATAAGTAAGTGAAACTTCATGGTAAGGCTATTTATTAAATAAGAAGAAGTAAGGCAAAACAAATCCCACACTAATTTGATAAAATAGAGAATTAGTTTCTAACAACTGTAATACTATTCTCCGTCTGTTTTTCTAAAGGTCCTGAATACTGCAGTTTCAATTTTGAGGTGTACAGCTTCTTTTAATCAAACTAATTCAAAACTTCCCGCACATAACTTCATTAAATTACCTTATTCTGTCAAAGGCTTTAACATCCTCAAAATCCGAACAGCGTATTTTCATGTTAATACATTGTCTCTATCTTCCAACAACCTACAAATATAAAAATTTCCCAGAGCCTACCAAGTTTAAGATTCTACAATACTAGAAACAATTAGAGTATGAAGTTGGGTATTTAATATATACCTAATTGACACAAATAAAACTGAATCTTGCCTAGTTATCACAGATAGCAACTTCTCCCCTTTGAAAAGTCTGGGCTCATATTTATCTTGTTTCTGGAATTTGAAGCAACTTATAATATTAAAAGTTGATCTGCTAATGTAAAGATTTTATAAGAAGGCTGAATTTCCATTCTCTCTCAATCAGTCATTAGTGAATGAAGGAAAAATAGGAATCATATATTAAAATGGAAATTTACTAGCAACATGGAGTTGCTGCATATGCTGACAGAGTAACAAGGGAGTCAAGAGAAATAGCTTCATTAAATACGCTATTTATGTTCCAGTAAATTCAGTGTTTTAAAATTTGACATTTGTTTTGAAACCAGATTCAAATTTAGTACATAGTATTTCTTTGTTGGCAAGAGCTACAAGAAAGTTAATGCCAATAAGTCTAGCTATTTTACACATACTTTTTGTGTGTTAGAGTATCAGAGGACCTATGAATCAGGTCAAAATTAATACCATATGTAGGGCTTTGGAGAAACAGAACTGACTTGTCAGAATTCTTGATGAAAACTAATTTTTATTTTTGTAATACCACTGATAAGGCAATAATTAGCATGGCAAAGTTTCCCATGCGTTATCTTTATATTAATAATTATGATTTTGTAAAGATCAAATCACCTAAAAATGCAGGCCAACTTCCAGGCATGGCAAATATAATGCCCTAAACTGAGGGGCATAGTACAGCACTGAGCATAACCTTCTTGGGTTATTTTTAAGCCATCTGATCTCATTAAAGTGTTGACAAATACTCACCTGTCAGAAAAATCTTCCAGCATATTTTTTTTACTTAGTAATATAAGCAGTAACTCTAAGAGGAGCCCTTAACCAGACATAATGATCTCCTTAACTGGACTAATAAATTTCTATCTTTCCCTTTTATGAAACTTGCCAAAATACCATACTGACACTTAGTGAAATTTTTCTGACTCAAGGAAAGAAAAGAGAACACCAAGGATATTTAAAATATTTCTTAACAACACATACCACACACACACACACACACAGGCACATAGAGAGGAGAAACTCATATCCTGACTTAAGAAAACAAGCAAACCAGGTCCAAAGATGTTGTCAGATCCCCTTTGGCAAAACTGCCTCATTCCAGCTCATTAGGGACATTTACATTTTAACTAGGCTTAGAATTTAGGGCCTTTTATAATTCGTTCTTCCCCCATCCACCAACACAAGTACAATAAATATATTTTTTAATTAATGTCTTTATTTTTTTATAGTTTATTTATTTAAGTAATCTCTACACCCACTGTGGGGCTGGAACTCCTGACCACAAGATCAAGAGTCTCATGCTCCTCCGACTGAGCCAGCCAGGTGCCCCTAGATTAATGTCTTTAAGTGGAATAAACAATAATGGAATTCTGGAATGCAGCAAACACAGCAACCTAAGAAGCATACATAGCACCTATAGTCCGTCAGGTGAGTAATTTCAAGGAACTAAGAACACTGGTTCTAAAGAGCACTCTTGAATGTATCAGAAACTTCAAGGGAACGTGCCATATGCAAACTCCACAAAGTTATTGTAAAGCTAAGTTATAAGGGATCCCCTACATTCTGAAAGTTCACCTTACACCACTTCGCTTTTACAAAGGACCTATATTACCGCCTGTTTTTGCTAACCGAAAGAAATCTGAAGAAGGTTCACTTTTACAAAATGGTAATTGCTTCTTCACTATAAGCCATTTTGACTTATGAAAGGTTTCATGGGAACTCTCTACCTTTGGACAGCAGGGGAAACCTGCACCTGTTCCAGGGAACCTAAAAGAAATCCCAAAAGGATTTTTGCTCTTATGAAAAAAGGCAAAAATCAGAAACAGCATTCATCATTTGTTCTGCAACCAGCAGTTAAAAAGGCAGCACGCACCTCGTCCAGCTAGAGGGGCATCCCCACGCTCCTTTCCCTGAACTACACTCAGCATCTCAGCACCAGGCTCTATAGCTTTGAACATGCCTGTGAGCATCTGTGCTTTATCTCTACTTATTCTGTGCATCCATTAGCAAGATGTGTCCTAAAGTATCAGAAAAGCCTGAGAGAGGTTATTTCTGGGGCCTGGGAATGCTCAAAAACTTTCCCACATAAATTAATAGTATTTGCTTCTTCACTTTGCACCATTTTGGCCTACCAACCGTTTCAAAGGAACACTCCACTTTCGGATGGTGAAGGAAACCTGTACTGAGAATCTCTGGCTCAAGCGCTCTGGATACCCTGGGAACACCAACAGTCCAATCTTTAGAGGGTATGAAGCAGAAGATGCACCAACTCACAGAAGATATAAGAAAATTACGTTTAGTGCTGTTGTCATTTTACCAATGGGAAATGGATAAACAAGTTAGGGACAACGTAAATGGGACAGTAATCTAAAAAGAAATGAGATCTGCTAACTTCCGGATATTATGCTATCTGCTAAACCAAAATTCTTACATTTTAAAATAACTCACCACAGTATACTAAAGTCTTTCAAGGATTAGACTCTAGCTACCCCAGAAAGAACTTTTCAAAAGCTCAGAGCTCTGTCCATCTATGTGGTCAGCTCCACAGTGGTCTTTTGCACCCTTGAAGCTCAGCCCTCCAGCTTCTGGCTGCTGTGAGCTCGGCGGGGAAGATAAACCCAACAGGGAGACTGTGGTGGCTAGGCAAGTTCCAGCAGATCTACGCCTATGGAGGACACTTAATTAGGAGAAAAGCTCCCTTTTCCCTAACTGCTGGTCTACTGTGTCAAAAACCACCAAGATGCAACAGAGGACAACAGGAGATGGGGCTGTTTATACAGGTGCCGCTTTCCAAAGGGCACTCACAGGAGCAGCCCTCCCTGCAGGGCTAGACTCAGATCACAGGCCTAATGACAACACCATGGGGGTGTCAGTGGGGGGTGAGCAGATTCTGCACAAAGAGAGGAGCAGGGTCTGGGCAGAAACCCAAACAAAACCGGTAAGTAAGTAGAGCCTCTAGTCTGCTTTGCCAGGTCTTTCTGTCTGCTGGTATGTAATGGATACAACGAAACATACTAAAATAAAATAATTTTATTTAAAAATATAAAGATTAAGCTCAGACTTACTTTGTTTTGTTTTGTTTTTCCTAAAAGGAAACTACATTCCTTCACTAACCCTCCATCCACATCCCTGCTGTCTGACTCCAAGTATTAGCAGTTTCTACCCAGAGTTTAAATGACCTTTGCCCTTCCACCCCCTTTATCTTCTTATGGAATTCCATTCATCCTTTTGTTACCCCCTGAAATCCATTGTGCTCTCATTTTCCCTCTCACTTTTACTTATATTCCTATAGAAACTCTTAATAAAGGACATAGTTATTCCTTAATAAAGGATTAGGCAGGCGAAAGAAAAAGATAAAAAATAAATTTTAATACCATATAGCTATACTTCTTTTTAGTAAGACACCAAAGTTTCTAGGAAAAAAAAAAAGAAACATTGGGTACATACACATATCTATTTTATGTTAGTTTTTTTTTAAAAACTTGAACAATTGCTCTCAAATCAAATGTTTGTTTCCTAATGATTTAGTAAATGACTATTTTTATTCCTTTTAAATCAAATACACATGACCTAGAAGACCAGTAAATGACTACTGGTCATCTTAGTTATATCAACTTAACCTTGTCCTAGCACCCCAAGGACAAAAGGAGATGATACAGAGCTTTGAATCAAGTATCATACATCTACCCTGAAGCTGTATCAGGCTTATCTACCTCCTTCATTCACGTTCCTCTCCTAGAAAGTTGCCCAATATTCATTTCAAGTCATTTGTAACCCAAGGGACAAAGCCAGGAAGTAGGCTGGGAGCCTCAATCATGCATAAATCCCCAGACATAAATAAAGATATGAAACTTTTTCTCAAAACTTGAGCTTCTATGGCTGAAAAATAAGCAAGGGATTGAAAAAAAATAGAAATAAGGAAAAAGATGAAAAACACACCATACAAGATAAAAAGAGGCAGTTTGTTATAGGAGAGGAGAGTGGTCATTGTCAATTCATCCTTCAGTTCTCAAACAAGAATCCACTTCATCCAGCAAGCTTTCCCTGATCCCGTCAGTGTGAGGTGTTTTCACCCTGAATTCTCCTACTGCATTCATTCCCCTATCTCCAGCATTTATCACCTACACTGAAACTGTAGAGTTACTTGTCCATCTGTCCCACTGGAACTTAAGCTGAGGACAGGAATATTTACCTCGTAACTGCAGTATTCTTATTATCAAGCTTGGCCTATACTGAGGGTCAGTAAATATTACTAGAAAAATTAAATAATATGAGTTCGAATGCTGGTTCTGCCATTAACTCACACTGTTACATAAGATACTCAAGTTTTCTTCTCTGCAAAATGGACATAATAGATAGATGATACTGTAACGTAGCAGTAAATTCTAGCATGATTCATGGCACTAAACAGACATTAAATGTTTACCTTTCTTCATGCCTTTTCATTACTCCTTAGATCTCTGCATTCTGATNCCCCTCCCCCCCCCCCCCCCCCCCCGCACCCCTACTACCTATCCCTCGCATCGTCATCTTGTAGGGGTCTTTCTGCCATTGTATCCTTTACTTCCCTTTTGATTTCCTCTCCCGCTCCTCTTTCCATATTTGCCTTGCTGTTTATTTCCATCTCCAAACCACAAAGGATCATTTGTATTTGAAAATTATAAACTATATCTTCTAATTCACACCAAGACAAAACATTTTATGTGACTACTTGGCTCATGCTCTAGATATGTTTTTACCTATAATTATTTATAGCATGATGCAAAAATTGAAGTGACTGTTAATTTCACAAATAATGAAACAATATGCTTTAGTTTATTATTTCCAAAAGGGGTCTAAGCCTGATGGGAAGTTTAAAATAATAATTTCAAAAATGCCACTGAAATAAAATTGCATTTACCTAGTTTATAAAAACTCTCTCTTTTCATAATAGCCCACACAACTTTGCATAATTACTTTTTCGGTGATGCTGCTTCAAAATTATGTGCTCAAAAAAACCCACTTTTATTAAAATGGAATTATTTATTTTTTCAGGACAATGTAAGTAAGAACAAAAGACAAAATACTTACACCCTCAAATCAAAAGTCCTATGGAAAGTCTATAATCTATCATCCATTACTGAACAGGTTCTGGTATTTTGACCCCCTCTCTAAGGAACTAAATCCAAGATCACCATGCTGCAACCATTCACTGGAGAACTCCGAATAAGCAGGTTATCGCATCAGCACAGTCTACTGTGAACAGGAAACTAGGTCAAACTGTTCTTAGTAAGTTCCTTCAATTTGAATGAAGGTCTTGTGCACTTAGTACAGTATTTTTCATAATTAAAGGGGAAAGCTCCACAAACAATTAAAGCCTAGATAACAAATATATGTGTGTTGGTGGATGACAGAATTCATAGGTTTTATGTCCATGTGTATCAGGGAATTGTCAGATGTCAATGAAACTGGCACAAAATCGTGCTGCCGCCATCCCAAGTCACTATCTAGATGGCCACCACTCCTGAGTCCACTCTCACAGAGAGAGCTTCTCAAAGTGATATTAACTTACAATCTGTTTTATACCCTAACACCATGTACATCTTGTACATATTTCGTTAGATTTATATGTAAGTATTTAATTTTTGGAGGTCCTAATGTAAATAGTATTGTTTTTAATTTTGAGTTCCACTTGTGCATTGCTGGTATGTAGGAAAGCAACTAGCTTTTGTATATTAAGCTTATAGCCTGCAAACTTGCTATAACTGCTTACTAGTTCTAGGAGTTTTTGGTCTGTTCTTTAGAATTTTCTAGATAGACAATCTTCTCATCTAGTGAACAAAGATACTTTCATTACTTCTTTCCCAATCTGTATACATTCTACTTCCTCTTCTTGTCTTATTGCATTAGCTAGGACTTCCAGTATGATGTTGAAAGGAGTTGTGAGAGGAGATATCTTTGCGTTGTACTTGATCTTACTGGGAAAGCCTCCAGTTTCTCACCATTAAGTATAATATTAGCCATAGGGTTTTTGTAGATATTACTTAACAAGTTGAGGAAGTTCTCTCTATTCCTAGTTTAATGAGAATTTTATAATGAATGGGCATTGGATTTTGTCAAATGTTTTTTTCTGCATATATTGATAGTCCTGTTATTTTTCTACTTAAGCTTGTTGATGTGATGGATTACATTAATTCATTTTTGAATGTTGAACCAGACAGACTTGCAAACCTAGGGGAAAAAATCCCACTTGGTCATGGCATATAATTCTTTTTATACATTGTTGAATTCAGTTTGCTAATATTTTGATGAGGATGTATGCATCTATGCTCATGAAAGATAGTAGTCTAGTTTCTTATAATGTCTTTATCTGATTTGGGTATCAGGGGAATCCTCACCTCCTAGAATTAGTTAGAAAGGATCTCCTCTATTTCTCTTCTTAAAGAGAATGTGGACAATTGATATAATTTTTCCTAAATTATTGGCAGAATTTATCAGTGAACCCACTTGAGCCTGGTGCTTTCTGTTTTGGAAGGTAATTAATTACTGATTCAATCTGTTTAACAGATTTAGCCTTATTTAGATTTCTCATTTAATTACGTCACTTGTCTATTATGAAAGTTGCATTTTATTTCTCTCAGAAACACGGAATTCACAGATTTATTATCTATCAATATGTGGCATACTTACTTGCTTTCTAGTAGTCAAGTAATGTAGTATATGTGGTATATATTAGCTATATGTCTAACTCACTATTTCTAAGGCAGGAAAATAATAAAGAATCTTTAAAAGTCCATATTCTACAAAAGGTTTAGGACAATTTGAAATTATAATGTTTAAAATTAAGACACTTAACCATTTAAAAATTAATTTAGCATTTGTCTTCATGATTCCTGAATTTAAAAATATCCAGGTATTTCTCATTGTTTCCTACCAATATTTGAAATATCTTATTTTTAGGTAAAGTTTCCTATAACTGCCCTTATGTGGTCTGCTGCTATTGTGAGTGTAAATAAGATCTATGGAATGACTACTATGAAGTATAAAAATGTCTGAAGAAATGCTTTCTTCTTATATTTTTATCAAAAACTCATGTTAGGGGTAGGCCTGGGTGGCTCAGTCAGTTGGGTGTCCAACTCCTGGTTTAGGCTCTGGTCATGGTCTTGAGGTCATGAGATCCAGCCCCAGATTGGGCTCTGTGTCCAGTGGGGAGTCTGCTTCTCTCCCTCTCCCCCTGCCCCTCCGCCAGCTCTCACATTGTCTCTAAAATAAATAGATAAATCTTTTAAAAAAGACAAACAAACCCATATCACACTCTAATATTTAGAAATAGCTCATGAGGGAAATTCATTTGAAAATTATACCTACATGGCAAAACAGTTGTAACTGCCTACTTATTCCAAGCAAAAATTCTATTCTCTAGTTTTCTAGATATACACACACACAAACTATATAACAATTAATTACTTAGGTGTATTTAACTATTTATTTAAAGGAGTTAACAGTAAACTAAGTCAAATTAGGAATAAAGTTTAAAAAATACTAGAATAAAAAGTAAATAAAAACCATGCTGGCATACTGCCACCATGAAAAGAAGCTAGACTAGGGCGCCTGGGTGGCTCAGTGGGTTAAAGCCTCTGCTTTCGGCTCAGGTCATGATCTCAGCGTCCTGGGATCAAGGCCCGCATCGGGATCCCTGCTCAGCGGGGAGCCTGCTTCCCCCCTCTCTCTCTGCCTGCCTCTCTGCCTCCTTGTGATCTCTCTCCCTCTGTGAAATAAATAAATAAAATCTTTAAAAAAAAAAAAAAAAAAGAAAGAAAAGAAGCTAGACTAGCCTGAGACACTATGTACAGAAAGAAAGACCAAAGGCAGCATCAGCTGAGAGTTAAACCATCTTGGATGTTCAAGCCCCAGTCAGGTAACCCCAGCAGATAGCACACGGAACAAAACAACTGCATGGTTAAGCCTAACCAATCTAAGAATTATAAGAAATAATGAATTGTTGTTTTAAAACATCAGATTTAGTGAGTTTGTTACATAGCAATAAATAGCAACACAAAAACATAGGAAAATATTTTCATAACTTGATTTAATACAAATTTCCTAAACATGTAGTCAAATTTATTAATGGGAATTCTTCTTCCATCCCTTTTGCATTATCCATTAATTGTTAACTCCTAAGTTATTTCTAGAAAGCTAGCCAACAGTCTTCAGTATTTTCCTACTATTACATTTTTACTGTTTCATTTTTCAATGTTACATGTTATGATAAAGTAAAATACCATTTAGTAACTTGTACTGTAGATTTCCAATGGTCTTCAGTAAAAAAGGCTACTTTAGAATTTAAAATCTGCCTGTATTGTTTCTCACAAGCTCAGGTAAGCCTCCGTTAACCACTATGAGTTGGGCAGACTGAATAGGACCAAAGCAAGTAAAGGCAACTGTAGGAAGAACAGAACAACCTGGGATGAAGTCTAGAAGCTAGCAGGCAAAACACCAAAGCCAATAGCTGCACAACAGAGAAATGATCCAACAAAACTATTGGCATTAGGAATTTTTTTTTATAAGATTCATTTATTTATTTGAAAGAGAGAGAGTGCACAGGGTTGTGAGTCCTGAAGGGTGAGAGTGAGAGAATCCTCAAGCAGACTCCCTGCTGAGCTTAGAGCCAGATAAAGGGCTCAATTCCAGGACCCTGAGATCACGACCTCAGCCAAAATCAAGAGCCAGCCGCTTAACCAACTAAGCCACCCAGGTGCTCCATCAGGAATGTTTATTACCAGACAGTGAATCAGAGAAACAGGAAACCAGCGTAGGTAACGGCTAACAAAATCAGACAAAGTCAGTCAGCAAAAAAGACCCAGGATACTAGTCTGGAGCTCAGTGGTAGTTGAAAGGGGAAGAAGTACTAGAGACAGAAGGGCAAAGCCCAAATGTGGAGGGCTTACTAAACCAGGGGTTCCAGACAAAGGATAAAACCACAAGGTCTCAGGGAGATGAACATTAGGTGCAACTTGATGGTGAGGGATAAAACACCAGCCTGATCATGGGGACAGGGTATAAGGAGTTACTATTTCATGTGTACAGAGTTTCAGATGGGGAAGATAAGAAGTTATATATAGACTGATACACCGCAGTATAAATGTACTTAATGCCATAAAACTGTATACTTTAAAATAGTAAATTTTATGTTATACATATTTTACTACAATAAAAATTTCAAAATATGTGGAAAAAAATGTTTCCTAGCATCACTGATCAAAAATACTAAATCTCTCCAATTTCCCTAAAAAACTTCCTATGATCCTCTAAATCACCACTGTACAAAGAGTAGTCTGTAGATTGAACTTCTAATAAGAAATTACAGCTGACCCTTGAACAACACGGGAAATGAGGCAGTGACCCCATAGAGTTGAAAATCTGCATATACCTTTTGACTCCCCAAAAACTTAACTATTAATAGCCTACTCTTGACCAGATTCCTTACCAATATCGTAACAGATATTTTGCATGTTATATATATTATATTCTGTATTTTTATAATAAAGTAAGCTAGAGGGAAAAAATGCTATTAAAAAATCCTAAGAGAAAATACATTTACAGTGCTGTATTGTATTTTTTTTTTAAATTCACATATAAGTGTACCTGCACAGCTCAAACCCACAATGTTTAAAGTCAACTATAATTCAAATGTGAATGCATTTATCCATAACAAGAATAAGCAGGAGCCAGGATTTGCATCAGAATCAAGTTTGATAGAGCCATGTATAACTGTGTAAATGCATAAATGTACATACACACACACACACACATTTAAGGGGGCAAATATTTTATTGTTTAAAATATTTAAATATTTAATATTTGACCCTCCCCCCACAAAAATCTCTGGCCTGAACTGAAACTCCTTTTACCCATTTCCTTGGAGCTGGGACCAGGCGCCTGAGTACAGAGGATTAGCAGGGAGGAGAGGCTGCAGAGCAAGCACCAAAAGGAAACATTACCACCCATGACACAAAATGTTGATAAAGTCAGTCATTTATTGTTAATTTAAGAATCAGAGCCACGTTCATCGCCTAGTTATAGCTGGCTGAAGCTAACATTGAAATGTATCTGTAGGTCTGCAAAGTAGGTAGTGTTGGTGCCTAAAAACTATATGAATTAATTAATTTACGGAAGGAAGCTTCTATGAATAAAAAATGTTAAGTAAAGGTCACCTAGAAGTAAAATATTGCTTCAGGTAATTGGGAGTTCTTTCAAGGTACTTTAAAAACACTGTAATTTATACTATTTGGAAGTCAGACTTTTGCCAGCCTACCCTCTAAAATATAGTCACTGAACCCAGAAGCATGATTACCCCATCCAAATACAACTTATCACAAAGCCTCTATACTCAGACTCCGTAATAAGCCCCTTCCTTATGTAACAGAGACTTAACAGTAAACCTTGTTATCTGATTTCTCAGCTCAGAAAAAAATTAGAAGGAGTAACTGACAGATGGAGCATAACAACATGGAAGAGGTGATAACTGACAGCCTGACCTCTACAAAAGACAAAGAAACAGACTCTGGACTGTGTTGAGTCACACAGTTCAACAGTAAGTGTAAGAGTAATCCTAAACCCTCAGGAAAGGGTTAATCTCAACCATGTAGCTTTTGTTCAGCTGATGTAGGGAGCCCTTGATGTATGAAAGGAAAGATTTAATGAAAATTACAGAACAGAAAAAGGGTTCTGGAATCTCACATAATAAACTTCAGTTAGATTAAATATTCATCCCTGAAAACACCTTATTTCCTAACCAATGTCAAGTAAAGGAGCCACTGCTTTATTTTCAAGTTTTTCTTCCTAAAAGAAACTATTTCAAAGTTACTAAAGATTATCTGCTAAAAAACTAATGTACTCTCCTCCGAAATCCCTTACCAAATATTTGAAGGATGTGTATAAGGGGCAGCTTGTGTTTGTTCTTCTTTGTCTACTGTTTTCTGTTCACTTTAGGCCTATTTGCAGGCAAAGGGCCAGGAGACAGCTGCTCTGATTACTCAAAAGAGCCCAAACTCAAGAACACTGCTCAGGCATTCCTGCTGGTGGAACCAGGGGTCTACAAACTTTAAAGGTGAGACGATTTCTTCATTTGCACCCCTCTACCATTTTTCCTTATCAAGCAATTATCAGAATCAGTTATTTACTTGTCACGCCGTGTAAAATCATTTTATTCATTTATATGTTATGCTTCTTATTCCCAGATTTGTATTTTGTCTTGGCTGACTAAGATGATCCTTGAATAGACAGTTTGTTCAATTAACAATCAACATCCATGCAATCCATTCAAGTCAGCCTGTGTAATCTAACTTAGGGGAACGACAGAAGAGAGGAAAGAAGAGAAAGGAAAAATTTTGGGGTTATGCTTCAAAGAAATACTAAAATTACTTCAAATCAGCCGAAGTGAATCATCTGTCTACCAGCATGCCTCATATTACATGGCCTATTTATAACTAAGAGAAAAGTAACTAATGCAGGAAGTAGTTTTGTGTTATAAACTGCATAATTTTACTGTTTTAATAATGAAATTAAGACTGACATAATTTGCTTTCTTTCCTATGAACCTCTTATAATTACAACTGGAAGAGAAACATCAAGTGGTGTCCACAGCTAGCTGACTCTTCACATGAAGACAGATGAAGAATGTATTTCATTTTAAATACATGTCATTTCACAAGTTCTATGATTAAATATTTACACTAGCTTTCCTCAGTCAAAAATAAATGAACCGAATGAACTTCTGTTTGATCCTTTCTTCCACAGGATGAAGTTCCCTTTCTCTAGTACTTTTAGAGTGCGTACTTTGACAAGGGTGGGTTGAGGAGTGGGGCAGGTGTTGGGGATGGGGAACACTTGCTTTGTTCCAAGAACAGCCATCTTCTGTCCTTTGGCAATTTTAGCAATCTGCAGTCCTGCCCACCTTCTGGAAGCCTGAGCACTGGGCACCCAACTCCAGTGGGATTAGCTTTCACTACATTGGACTCCTCAATCAAACGACTGACCCACAACACCTTGGAGTTCACCATCTTGCAACACAAAGCCTGAATACACTAACAACCTCCTATTATTTATTGGTAAGTAATGCACGGAGGAACTTGAAATTACATGAAAATGCAATCTGGAGTAAGAATCTACAAACCCATACATATTATGAGGTTACTATGTATCATTTTCAAGAACAAAGTCATTGCAGAGGTTTTGATTACTGTTAAAATTGATGAGCCTAAAGGTGAGTCACAGGTAAAACTGGCCTTAAAGGCAGAAGTTTGGTAAATAATTCTGGTTTGGTTAAAAGTACTTTAAACATCACGTGTCAGAATAGTTTGAACACAACTTTAATACCAAAAGGTCTCAAGTGGTTAATCAGAAGTGAGAGGCACACACTGCATTTTATACTGTTTTCAGTTTGCTGACACAACATGATTCCGTGCTCTCTAGTGAGCAAGAGTAATCCTCAATGGCATTAAGATGAGAGGCTGAGCACGAAACCAGGCAAGTAATGATTTTATTCTTCTTGTCATTCTTCTTTCAAGTGGAAGATTCCTAACACTCTCTGCTTCTGACAATGTTTATAAACAGAACTCTGAGAAGCATCTGAATGCAAAAAAACCAGGTCTTTCCTACAAAGTGTGATAGACAGTCAGCCAGCTGAGTCTCCATCCTGCAGACACAGATTTGGAAGCACTTTTAAGAACCAGTTTCCACAAAAACAAAACTCAAAAACTGCCCAAATTGCTACTTTGATCTCCATCAAAGAAAAACAATTTATAACTTAAGATTTACCATAATCAGCTATACTAACAACTCTGTTCCGGGAGAATTTAGAAAACATGAACACTGGGAAAATAGGGTTCAATCGGATACATGCGTTAGGCTAAAACCTTTGCCGTGGTAGCATGTCATCTTAACATATAAACACTCTACCCCTTGTAACATATCTTATAATCTACAATTAAAGGCAGTATCTTTCATAGCTTATAATAAAACAATGGAGCTGTCAGATTTAAGATGACACAACACTTCATCTGCTACTCCCTAAAATTCCCCATGAATTTTAAAATTCTTCTTTTACATAGTATCTGCATTCTACAATTCTGATAACCTTTTTGAAAGGGATCCTAAGTCTCAGTGAACTGCTAAGTGAAAGCATAACCTTAGTGCTTATTGGGTGAACAGAGTTCAGTAATGGAGCTACATAACTCATCCTTCTAAAAGCCTTCCAGCGTACCTGGGTGGCTCAATCAGTTGACATCCGACTCTTGATTTTGGCTCAGATCATGATCTCAGGGTGGGAACAAGCCCCTTGCAGGGCTCCACATTCAGTGGGCAGTCTGCTTTTCTCCTTCTCCCTCTGCCCTGCCCCCCACTCTCACTCTCAAATAAATAAATCTTTAAAAAAAATAATAAAGCCTTCTCCCCTCATCCACTGAAAAAATACTACTAATTTTTCCTTGTAATATTATCAAGTGTAGAGTTCTACTATGTGATAATATCTATTCAATCAATTTGCTTGTTTTTTTTAAGGTTGACTTATCTTCTTCCCATGGCAAAACATACTATGCTGCAAAATCAGCAATGTTGCAATTAATAAATTATAAAGCATTGGCTGACCCGTACATTTCGATACCTTCCTAACAGGGATTTAAGGTAATAGACTAACTCCAAATTAACCACATTGCTAGATAAATACCATAACAAAATAATAACAAACTCTGCCTCAATAAAAGTGGAATCGTAATCTGAGGACACATTTCAGTCAGTTTATTGCTTCCCCTGTTAATCTTTCACCTTCTAAAATGCATTTTACAACTAAAAGTGAGAAAGAACTCACATTAACAACTCTCTACTTTGTGACACTTAACTTTTATAGAACATGTTTATTCCGCATACTGTGTCCTGGTCCCTACCAGACCTCTAATACAGGAGTTCAGCTGAGAAAATTCCACCTCAAATGGAAAGCTCTGAGTGGACTATGAAGCCTATGTGGATAGCATCTCTGTACTCCTGTGAGTTTTGGAGAGGTGCCGTGTCATGCCTCACGTGGTTGGCCCAGCTGCAGCTCTTCACAAAGATGAAGCACACATAATACTGCCTCCACTTTTCTTCCCAAGTGGTGTCAGTCCTCCAACACACAGACTCCCTTATGGCATTCCTCCAGGGCTGTCCAGGCATATAATGTCAAGGGGGGCCCTTTCTCCCAGGCAGACACAAAAGGACACCTATTCAACTGATGGGTAACAGACACCCACTGCAAGGTGCTGTGCTCAGCACACAGAACTGTAGGTTGAAATGGACACTGGGCGTGGACAAGCAAGGGACACAGGAACATAAACAAATAACAGAAGTCAGCACACATAAAAAGAGCTATAAAGTTCTAAAAGAGTTCTGAGGAACTGGCGAGAGCAGAGAAGAGACTAAGAAAGACCTGACAGCTGAAAAGACCCTCCAAAGATGGGTAGGAATTGGAGATACAACACACTCTAAATAGGTGAGCAAAGAGGAGACTCCACAGCATGAAGCTGGCAAGTGTATAATATCTGCTCATTCTATCGGTTTGTATCTCAAACTTACTCTACTCCATATCCTAAAGGGATTCATATCTAAAAATCACTCTGTCCACAAATGTTTACTGAACACTATACAGTCACAAGCACTGGTCCAGGTGTTGAGGATGTGCTGTAAATAAGACTGCTCCCATGGACCTTACTTTCCAGTGAAGGAGATGAACAAACAGATCCACAAATAATATAAAAGTTAATGTCAGATAGTGAGAAGTATAAAGAAGAAAAATAAATCAGTGTAATGGCACAGTGACTTATGGGGATTTCTGTAAGGGTGATCAATGAGGTGGTATGTGACCAAAGACCTAAATCAAATGAGAAAATAAACGATTCAAACAGAGGAAAGCTGGGCGGGGGTGGGGGTGGGGGGGGTAGCATGTGCAAAGGCCCTGAGGCAGAACACTTTGGTATTATCTAAGACTAGCAAGAAGACCCTTGTGTCTATAGTAGAATAAGCGAAGCAGAAAAAAGGTAGGAAATACTTCTGGAAAGGTAAGTGAGGTGAGAATGAGTATTTCTCAGTAAGAGCACTACTGTCATTTGGGACAGGATAACATAGTCTTGTTTCCATTCACTATCATGGTTCTTGAGGCTCCGAATGCCAACAGCACCATCCTTGTAATGATAGAAGAAACCATCGCTCATTTCTAAACACTCCTAAAGGTGACAAAAAGGGAGTAGTATCTCCCACTGAGAAGCTCTGAGCCAGATCCTGTGTGGCTTTGTTTTCATAAACAGTTGATACAATTTTGTTGAGTGTTAAGTCAGAAGCCACTAGAGAGTTGGGAACATACGAAATAGCACGTTGTCTCTTTTTATAGAGCTATGGTCTGAATTCATCTTGAAAAAAACGTCTCTGTCTACTGTATAAAAAAGTGAGTCTAGGAGACCAAAGTAGCCCCATGGTAACCAGGTACAAGAAGTCATCCAGGAGATTATGACAGCTTGGACTGGGGTCATTATCATGGAGATGCTGAAAAGTAGCAAGACCAGGGGCATTTTGTTGACAAAGCCATCAGAATGTGCCTGATGTGGCTTCACCCAGTTGAAGCACAATACTGAAGAGAGAAAGTTAAAGATGAGGTTGGGGGGGGAAAAAAAAAAGATGAGGTTGGAGCAGGAAACTGAGATGAGATCGCTGAGGACCTAGAGAGCTATCCCAAGATATGTAGTCTCATTCTGTAGGCAACAGGGTGCCAAAGAAGTGCTCCATGCTTTCCACAGAGTAACCCAATAGCAATGTATAGACTAAATGTGAAAAGGAGAAACTGAAAAGAAGGAGACCAGAGACTGAAGCCAGTTCCAGATCCTTAGGGGTAAAGGGAGCAGGCTTTGCACTGGTGAATCCAAAAGATCTCACAGAGACAAAGGCAGTGACAGTTAATGACTGGCTGACCCTGAAAGTCCACTCTGGGTGACAGAGGGATGATGGGCCATGAACAAAGCTGGGCATCATGGAGAGAGCAGAGAGGGTTTCAGAAGAAAAGGAGTATGTCCGTATCAGCTTCAGATATATTGGGTTTGAGTGCTCGCCAGCCTCCCAAGTAGGAAAGTCAGCTGACTATGTAGGACCAGAGCTCAAGCACCAGTTAGGACTAGAGATCACTATTTGGGAGTCATAAGCAAGATGGTGACCACTAAAGTCACAAGTCTGAAACAGCACTACCACCAAAGACAAGGTCAGCTGAGAAAACTGTGGGTACAGAATGTGGCGATGAGAGAAAAGGAAGACCCAAGAACAGTTCTTGCAGTTTCAGGAATGCAGCTGTGTGCAACACGGTCAAATGCATGCACGTAAAGGGGGGATAAAGACTGAGGAAAAGCCAAAGGGTTTTGTGACTAAGAAGAGTCAGGAACTGCCAAGAGTGCAGTTTTGTCGAGAGAGAGAAAGTGACTGCAAGTGCTAAGGGAAATGAGTCAGTCTGGGAACCACAGATGAGAGTACACTATTTGTCAAGGTGTGGTTATAAAAGGAAGGACATAAGAGGGGTGACAGCTTGAGAAGAGTTGAGAGGAGATTGTGTGAGTGCAAGTGTGTGTATGTGTCTTAGGAAAATTAAGTTAAGGAGCTTAAAGAGAAGAATTCCAGTGCAAAGGAAGAGACTAAAATTGCAGGATGACACCGTCTACTAAGGAACAGATAACAGAAGAGGTGAGCAGAGAGGCATCGTTGGAGAGGAGAAGGGACAGTTCTTCCTCGACAAACAAGGGACAACAGTCAGGCCTGTGACCCATGGTGGCCGCCATGTTGCTGACAGCCCCTCTGCGTGTAACAGACTGGAGTCAACAGTATGTGAAACTCTTAGGTGACTGACGAAACAAGGAATTAAGCTATAGAAACACACTTCCAATAATCACTCTAGAAGAATCAATATTCTGACTAATGCCATTATTCTAGTTAATGTCGTAACATCAGAACAACCAAATGTTGTGACTCAGAGTTTGTCTCATTTGTTTAGTGTACTTGACGTGAATGAAAGAGGTGGGTGGTTTAGTATCTTTGGTAAATGAATGAAGAATAACCTTCCAGACAATGCTTAGCATGCTCTATATAAAACAGGATATTTTGTTTCTGAAATTCATTTAAACTCCTACTTGGTTTGTCTTTCTCAATCACTTGACATTCACAATTCAGTTTCAGATTCAAAACTTCTCAGAAAAATTCTGCTTTTTACTGTAGTTGTGTCTATACATCCAGTTTTTTCCTAGTCACCATAACACCACCATTCCATACCACTGAAAAGCAAAATATACAGTGTGCTATAATGAGGAAAAAATCTGGTGGAGCTTGATTTAAAAAGGAGCAGGAAACAAGAGAATACAAAGATAAGCTAAGTAATTAATGAGATAATTAATCATAACTCATGCTAACCTCATTTAACCACCCCTCCCGCCAAAAAGGAAAATACAAAAAAAGCACAAGCCAGAAGCAATTGTCTTTAGATCAGGAGCTTTTTAAGTAACTGGCCATGATGTACCATCAATTTTACAGGAAACTTCCAGAGATAATGAAAATGTATCTTTGTAGGGCACCTGGGTGGCTCAGTGGGTTAAGCCTCTGCCTTCAGCTCAGGTCATGATATCAGGGTTCTGGGATCGAGCCCCGAATTGGGCTCTCTGCTCAGTGGGGAGCCTGCTTCCCCCTCTCTCTCCACCTGAATCTCTGCCTGCTTGTGATCTCTCTCTCTCTCTCTCTCTGTCAAATAAATAAATAAAATATTAAAATATATATATATATATCAGGGCGCCTGGGTGGCTCAGTGGGTTAAACCTCTGCCTTTGGCTCAGGTCATGATCTCAGGGTCCTGGGATTGAGCCCCGCATTGGGCTTTCTGCTCAGTGGGGAGCCTGCTTCCTCCTCTCTCTCTGCCTGTCTCTGCCTACTTATGATCTCTCTCTCTCTCTGTGTCAAATAAATAAATAAATAAAATCTTTAAAAAAAAAGGTATCTTTGTAAATATATTTTATGCATTTTTCCAAAATTACCAGTGAAGTGAAAGTCTTATAATGACTATGAATGGGTGACATCGTGAATGAGTTAAAACAGCATTAGTTACCCGAATTTTAAACCTAAGTTGTACCATCTCATTTACCAAACTAGTTTTAAAAATACATTAAAAAGAATTGAGAGTTTAATTTCAATTATAAAATAACAATAGGAAAAAATTAAAAATTCACTAGACTGGATCATCAATCAATAATCTATTTTCAAAGAACTCTTAATTTATTAAACACTAAAAAGATGTGACATGGCAGAAGATAAACAAACTACTTCCTATTTTCACATATTTTAAAAATGTTCCTGTTGAAAAAACTGTATCTGTCACCAAATATTTCATCTTTCACTGATAGGTACATGGCAAAATGATTCATGGAGACTATCCATGGCTACAAAAGTATGTGGCTTTCTTAACAGGTGTCAGGTGTCAAGTTGGAATTTGGGCTCTACAACTTGTAATGGAGCCCAGAGCAGCATAATGATTCTTTCTAAATTTGAATGAGCATTTTATATTCCAAAACAACACTTGGCAGGGGTAGCTGGGATCCCTGGGTATTCCATAACATCCATGCATTATTTATTTTACTATACTCCCATATTAATCTATAATTACTCTCTGTGTGTGCCTTTCTCCACCAGCGGACTGGAAACAACTTGAGAGCAGAGAGACCATAAGAACAGTGCCACCGAGATAAACCCAAGCCACTTTTATGAAGTGTGTCAAAGGGCAATGGGATAGCTACAGTACAATCTCCTACTGGAAACATACCATCTCTGATACTTGAGCAGAATCTAAATGCATCCCCAAATACCTCATCTCAGAAAATTCTTTTTTTTTTAAAGATTTTATTTATTTGACACAGAGAGAGAGATTACAAGTAGGCAGAGAGGCAGGCAGAGAGACAGGGAGAGGAGGAAGCAGGCTCCCTGCTGAGCAGAGAGCCCGATGCGGGCCTTGATCCCAGGACGCTGAGATCATGACCTGAGCCGAAAGCAGAGGCTTTAACCCACTGAGCCACCCAGGCGCCCGTCATCTCAGAAAATTCTTAAGGAAAACTTCGAAAAATTAATGCCACAAGAGTGAATGAAGGGAACTCCATAAATTCTAGAGTCATAAAGTGATTCTAAATCCCAAATGCCTGATCTGAACTTTATTAAGGATTTTATTTCCTATAAAAGTAACATAATACATTCCAATTCTAATCTTCAATAAATTGTTTCACTATCCTACTTCTCAAACTGTTTCCCTGGGTAGTAAGCACATCATCATGGAATACACATACAGTCTAAATGTGCATCTTCTAAAAATCTGCCCTAGAAAACACAGGCTATAAAATCAAGTGGTCTTCAAACACAGGGAGACACCAAAACAGATTACAGTATACATAGGCATGAGTTTCTTATGTTTGCTGTAACAAATTACTGCAAATTTTACAGACTAAAATAACACAAATTTATTAAGTTACAGTTCTGGAGGTCCAAAGTCTAAAATGGGTCTCACTAGACTAAAACCAAGGTGTCGGCAGGACTCCACTCCTTTCTGGAGGCCTCAAGGAAGAATCCATTTTCTTGCCTTTCCCAGCTTATAGAGGTTGCTCGAATTCTTTGGCCCATAGGTCCTTCTTCCAACTTTAAAGCCGTAGCAAAGTACTGAGTCTCTCTCACAGAGCATTAACTCTGCTTCCGTCTCCCACTTCTAAAGGCCCTCGTGATTACACTAGACCCACCTGGATAATCTAGGATCTTCTCCTCATCTCAAAGTCAGCTGATTAACAATCTTAATTCCCCTTTGCCAGGCAATGACATATTCACAGGTTCCAAGGATTTGGATGTAGACATCTCTGAGGGAGAGGGGTATTATCCTGCCTGCCACAATTTGTAATTATCCATTAGTACACATACCATTTTATCTTTTTATACAGACACACAGACATACACCATATTCACAACATACACAAAATTCTTTAGATCTCTCTGTTCTAGTTTAGGAATTCTAGACTAACTCTGCTAAATATTTCCACAAACATCTATAGCTTTGTAGTGTTAAAATTTTATTTAAAAAAAAAATCTGTTCTTGAAAGAAATAACAGATGGTTTAAAGAGTGTAAACCAGAAAATATCTTATTTTGATTAAAAAATAGGATAGCAAAAGCACAGTAACCCCAACAAATAACTCTTTTAGGTTCACAAAGTTTAATATCTACTATGATCTCATTTTCGGCTTATTCTAGAAAAGGTCCTAAGGCTCCTGTCCATACTTGTAATTCATTCTGCTATAGGCAGGTTGACCTATGGCTACCCTTTTGTTAATTTTACTTTATCTCAAAAGAGTGAGTTTTTCCAGAAATTCTCAAGGTCTCCATTCAGTTAATCAAAGATATCTAACTCCATCTCAACTGTCAGTGTTTTCCAATAAAAATAAATCAGGACATTTAAATTCCAACTTTAGTTGTGGGAAAATGAACTCATCTTTACAATTCTCCTTTTTTTATTAAGTGAAGAGACTTAAGTAGAATGGTTAAAGTATTTGAATTTAACTAAGAATGGTTTTTTTGTCATGTTCAAATCAATTCTCTAAGACTTCTGTTGGCCAAAAACCCTATCCTGCGGTCATATACATTTAGAAAAGGATGTATGCCATGACCCGCTTCTGGGAGGGTCACACGATGCATATTAACTTTTTAAAACTCCTAAGTCCCCAAACACTGAAACCTCTAATTTGTTCAACCTGCTTTCAGAAAGTTTTCCTAACACTGCTATAAATATCCAGAGCTGAGGCAGGAAAGTGAGAAGAGAATACTGATCTAGAGAATACCTCCACAGAATATTACTTATTGAGCACTCAGAGCATTCTCAACACAACTGGGAACAAAACCAACCCCAGTTTAGCTCATGAGAATTGATAAAATATACGTACAAATGTCAAATGTAGAATCAATGCCAAACTGCATCTATGATGAAGATTTACTTAAAACAACACAAATAGGAAAATGTTTTGCAGCCTCTTGTATTGGAAATACAATACACTTGTATTTATATGGAAGGGTCATTTAAAAGAAATCACGTTTAACTCAACATGATTTTAAATGATCCAAGTCTAAACAGACCATACCATGTTTATAAATAGTCAAAATGTACCTCCTTCAAAATGCTGGCCCTCAAATAGAGCCACGGATGTCCCAACCACTACATATACACAACAGATTCATAAAAGGCATTTCAAAGGCATTTTCCCCTTCATTCATGGAGTTAATAAAAAAAATGTTTAATTAAATTGAGGTTAATCTTAAAGGGATAGGAAATTTCTTTCAAATGGTTTTCACCTTGTTTTTCAATGAAATTTTAGAATTATTTCAATCTAAAATAAAATTTCAACTTTGATCTTAAAATGTTAAGTGTTAAGTGTTCAAATATTACTGGCTCTCCTTTTTTAAAAATTTTATAAAAATGGGGTCTACAATACACGCGGCTCAGTAAGTTGAAAAACAAAGTCTTTGATCATTGAGTGTCCTGCTCCTGTGAGACAATAAGATACAGCATAAAGACCACATGCTCTGGGGCTTGGGGGTGGGCTCCGACTCTGCCTTGTAGCAGCTGTGTCCCTAGGGTCACTTACTTTCTCGGGGCCCACCCTACTTCATTTATATGAGGGAGGGGGTAATGACACCTACCTCTGCGGCTGTTGTGAGAATTAATGGAGTTAAAATATGACAAGCAGTGAGTACAGTACTGGCACATGGCATTCAACACATATGTCTTGTTACTCTATTACTCTAGTACTGTTGTTTTTACTACACTCTATGTGACCATGTTTGTTATCCTGAATTTGTTATTCATAAATAGAAAGGAAAATAAATTTCTCAAGATTCATCTAAATTGCCAACATAAGTTTTTGCCCAAAGCTGTGACAGGATACTTACACCTCTGCCAACTATGTGTAATCACCAACTACCCATTACTGTTCCCATCAGAGTCCTCAACAACCAATGCCGTTTCTGCCTGAACCACCACCAGTAATTACTGGTTCTTTCAAGCATATTCAAATATCTACTACATGTTGAGCACTATTTCAGACATTAGAAATATAAAAATATATTAGTATCAGGTCCTGTCTTTAAAAACTTGCTAGTCTAGAAGAAAAGTCAAAAAAAGATTTTAACAGTTTAAAAAATTCCAGAATGGAAATATATCTACGGCACAGTACTGGCAAAAAGAAAGGCCTGACATCCTTGCTGAGGGGAGACAGTGCCAGGCCAGGAAGCTGGCCAGGGGAAGAAAGGGAGGAAAGGTATTTCAGGTAAAGAGATGGCTTGAACAAAAGCAGACATGCAAGAACGGCTTAGAGTGGTCTATATCCCAGAGAGCCAGTGAGGGCACTAGTGAGGCCTTGTGAGGAGAGAGTAAGTGGATATGACACTCAACAGGCTCTTTTAGACTATGCTAAAGATTCTGGACTGTATTCTCTGTTCAGTAGGTAAACAGGGGTTTGATCCACATTTGGGAACGATCACTGTAGCAATGTGCAGAATAAAATAATAGAAGTAGAAACCAGAAAAAAAAAAACAGGTAGACAGAGTCAACAGGCTTCCTCATTTTTTCCAGTGCCTTCAAAATTAGAACACTCTTAGAAAAACTTTGCGTGGAGTGAGCTTCATTACTCTCATATTTAATGCTGGAAACAGCTTCATGAAGATCAAAAGGCTTGCCCAAGGTCATATAATGACAATAAAATAATAACTAAGGAGCTCCTTGAATCCAGGTCTTCCTCATTCAACTGAACCTCTCTTCTCAACCCCGTGAAATTAAAATAAAAGGCAAACTTTGGTCATATCACACAGAGTTGTGGTCAATCTAGTTTAGCTAGGGCAAATGAACTGGAATTGACTAATCAGATCATTTTTGAATGAAATGGCATAGCACACCAGAGCTGTTCAAAATGAAGTTGATTCAGTAAATTTTTATAAGCTGCACTTTAGTCCTGAAAGTTGGCTGCTACTAGATATTTTTTACCCTTCTTCAGTGATGTGCATAAACCCCCAAATAAGGTTCATGCCCATCAAACAATTAAGCAGGACTAAAGTCCTGAACTCTGAGCATCATATAATCTATAACTCTGATCAAAGGTGGAAACTGCCTAGTTGTATATACTAAGTCTTAAAAGGCAGCAGATTATAATAACAAAACTCTGGCTTCCTCAGAATAGTTGGTAAGTGGGATGTTCTGGTTAATTTACTATTCTGATTTTCTGGAAGGTAATACATAGGCTATATATCACAGAAGAATTACCAATTTTCAAAGAATTACTATAATAAAATAATTTAAAATTAAAACCATATTGAATACAATGATTCGTGATCTTCATTTGAACAGCTGATGATAACTAAGAGTACGGAAAGGTTACCATGGGACAGGTACTCTTCTAAGTGCTTTAAATCTATTAACTCACTGCATTATATTTTACCTAATCAATTAGTTGATAAACAAGAACTGTCACTGTAAGTCATGAAAAACAAATCTGATTACTTTAGGTTCCTTTGTGGGGGTGAGTGGTTTGGCTACTAGAGAAGCAAAAGTTATATTTCACCACCGTAATTCACTGACTGATTTTCTTCACAGCCTCCCGATAATGAGCAACTTAATCAGCAACCACCTTCCTCTACCCCATTATTTCACAGAACCATCACTCTTTCACACTTGTCAGCTCTGCCCTTACAAGCCGACATTTCATTAAGGGACGTAATTGAAAATCTAGCTTTCAGGTAAGTCTGAGGGTCTTCCTTCCCCTTAGATTTCTCTATTTTGACCCCTGCCTCAAAGCCACTATAAAACATCTTCTGTCCCTGCTAGTTACCATCTGCTTCCCCATCCTGTACTCTGAAATCTTCTCCAACTATCATTCTGATTCTCTAAAGATTCCTAAAGCTGAAAAGCACTCCTGATTTGCAGTTTTGTTTTGTTTTTCCATTCCTAACCTCACCCTGTAAACCTGTCCACCTAGTGGCCCTGAACACTTCTGAGAAGGCAGTGTCCTCGTCCCAATTTCTCTAGAACAGAGGTTCTTCATTAGGTCCAACCCACCATGGACTATTTGGCAATGCCAAATTTTTTACTGTCCCTACTGACCACAAGGAGGATTCTGCTACTGGCATATTAGTGGGTAGATTTCAGGGATGCTGCTAAATATCCTACAAACAAACTGTCATGAAAAAGGATTCTCGAGACCGAAATGATTCCATGGTTCATGGTCCATGGTTCAAAGTGGAGACACCCTGACCTAGAAATGATCTCAGATCAAGTACCACAAATCTTCCAGTTCTCCAACGAAGCAAATTAACACAAAACTTTTCAAAAATACTGCCATGGTGGTTAAAGAATACCACTTTTGGTGAAGAACACTTTTTATGTCTATATAGAGATATCCTAATAGCTCCTTTCATGGGGATAAATTAATACATGTCTAAAACTAGACTTCTCATTTAATAGACATTGCTGTACCTCACAGCACACCTTTGCTAGAATGACTGCTTGGCAATGTTTGGAAATAGCCTCATACTATTTGCAGTAAGCCATTACAATGGTATTTACCACAACAGGAATCTACCCGCATTCTAAGGATTCTTTCTACTTAGAGCAATCCATGGTATATTGATTTCTGTTTTCAGGTTAGGGTTTTTCAGCCTTGCCACTTTTGACATTTGGCCTGATAACTCTTGGTTAGAGAGGGTAGCTGTCCTGTGGGCTATAGGATGTTTATCAGGATCTTTGGCCTTGAGACACTAGATTGGCACCTCCCCCAGTCCAATATGACAAAAGTCTCCAGATACTGCGAAATCTACTAGGTTTGCTGGGCACGGATATTTTTAATAATCAAATCAACAAGTTCTTTCATGTTGATATTCTTAAAACAGGATTCCACCTATAATCCTACTGTGGAAATAAGACTCAGTACAACACTGCTCTAATTCTTAATGAAAACACATAAACATTAAACAGTACCCAAGCACTATGATAATCTGGCTTACATAACACAGTGATATCCTTACAGACGCACCTAGTCATTAAACTATTTTGTTTATAGTTAAGTTTTTAGAGATGCCATTTATTCTGTAGCATGACAAAAATCATAATAAAAAACTGTAGGTAGCATCTATTCAACATTTATTATGTATTTCTTTTTTTTTTTTTTTGAAAGATTTTATTTATTTATTTGACACAGAGAGAGAGATTACAAGTAGGCAGAGGCAGGCAGAGAGACAGGGAGAGGAGGAAGCAGGCTCCCTGCTGAGCAGAGAGCCCGATGCGGGCCTCGATCCCAGGACGCTGAGATCATGACCTGAGCCGAAAGCAGAGGCTTTAACCCACTGAGCCACCCAGGCACCCGACATTTATTATGTATTTCATACTTATTATTCTAATAGCATCACACACACAAAATTTTAAAAATCCCTTTCGATGATACAATAACTCTGTATGATAGCTGCTACTACTTTTCCCATTGAAATATAAAGCAATCAGGGACGCTTGGGTGGCTCAGTCGTTAAGAATCTGCCTTCGGCACAGGTCATGGTCCCAGAGTCCTGGGATCGAGCCCCACATCGGGCTCCCTGCTCAACCGGGAGTCTGATTCTCCCTCTCCCACTCCCCATTTGTATTCCCACTCTCGCTGTGTCTCTGTCAAATAAATAAATTTTTTAAATAAATAAATAAATATGAACCAATTGAACAGAGAGGTTAAGTAACTTGCCCAACGTCACACAGGTAATCTGATAGAGCTTCACTGTAATCCAAGCAGCCTAACTCAGAATCCATGTTCTCACCTATTATGCTCTCATCTACTAGCATGTCATATTAATAATTATAAATCATATAATAACGAGAATATTATAGGGAAATTTTCTTTTATTTCTTTTCTTCATTTCTTCATTTCTTTCAATGACATTTCCTCTGCATCCTAAGTGACAAAACTATTCTAGACAATATATGCCTCAGGATAGCTGTCATGTGTTTCCTTACAGTTATAGTCACTGTGCTATAGTAACAGCACAGCCTCTACAGCCTGACTGCCTGGTTTCCAGTCCTGGTTCCACGACTGCGATAATTGTTAGGGCTGTTCACAAACACTCCAATTCCTTTCTCCCTCTGGGCACATGGCAGGACTGCACTTCCCTACCTCCTTTAAATGGATTCATGGCCCAGTGACTTGGTTTGGACAATGAAATGTGAGCAGAAGTAAAATGTGTCACTTCAGATAATTTTAAGAGCCAGAGCTTGACTCCCCATTCCTTTCCTAAAAGTATGATTTTAGAGCCTTTGTCAGCTTGGGTCTCTCAGTAACTACAATGAGGGGAACCCCCTGGGACCCCACATTACCCATGCATCATGAGTGAAAAATAATTCTTTGCTGCATTGAGCCTCTCAAATTTGAAGGTTGTCTATTACTGTACCAAAGCTTAACCTATTGGTTTTTTGTTTTGTTTTGTTTTGTTTTGTTTGAGAAACAGAGAGTGAGCGAATGCGGGGAGCAAGGTAGGGAGGGGCAGAGAGAGACTCTCAAGCAGACTCCCTGCTGAGCACGAAGCACAATGCAGAGCTCCATCCCATCACAACAAGATCATGACCTGAGCCAAAACCAAGAGTCAGACGCTTAACCAACTGAGCCACCCAGGCGCCCCAAAGCTTAACCTATTCTAAATAATAGTTACTTTTAGATGTGTGATCTTAAACAAGTTACTTAACCTCTCTGTGTTTATTGCCTCATCAGTAAAACAGATAATAATAGCAATTACCTTATAGTGTTGTTGTAGGAACTAAAAGAGGGCCCAGAACATTGCCTGGCATATAGTTAAGTACCCACTATTTACCCTAGATACTTTCATGAGAGCTAACTTATATTGTCACTATGGTCACAGGTCTTTACAATATGAAGAATGTATATGCAAATATAAATATTGTTTCTTATTATTCCAATAATAAAATGCTAAACATACAGACCCAAAAGCTAATAACTGACAGGCATAAAAATTGAATAATAAAGCCCATTATCTGCTTGCTACAGAATGATGAAATAAGAAAAATAAGGAAAAGAGAGATGATTATATTTAACCAGCCCAACTTTTGCTTCTGCCCCAACCCTGCCAGAATACACATATAAACACAAACACACACACACATACATACACACACACACACACACACACAGACCCATCTCAATGAACAGATTTAATTTGCCAGCCAACTAGAAAGAGATTCATTAGAAGGAGCCAAAAATGTGGTGCCAACTGGCTGTGTGACATGCACAGTAATGTCTACTAATGTACCAGCACCTGACGTCAAGTAGCTAGAGATAGAATAAGCAGATAGAAAAGAACTGATGTGATGTGGAAAACCAACCCGGAATGTTCCTAGACACACAGTAAAGGTGATCTGATTAGGAAGAGGGCCATGCTTAGTATACGAAGCATTTTAAAGAGCATAATCATTCAAAGACTATTTTCACCAGGTACTTTTTTATTTACTCAGGAGATAAGTAAAACTGATTTCAAGAGGAGAAATAGTTGCACCTGCAACAAGATTCTGACGTATGTATTAGGCATGATTCTGGTGAAGGAATAGAGGAAGACTTCCTTAGAGAAGAACCACATTTACAGACTGAAAAAATATCCTACACTAAGAAAAAAAATCAAATCGGGGCGGGGGGGGGCTGCTATACTAAAATGTGTATGTGGAGTTTTACATACTTTGTAATGCAAATATGAATTAGAAAGCCCTGAATGTGGCTAATGGAAGGGAATGATACATACAGTGAAGTCACAGGTAGAATGATGAAATCCAGGAAGCTTGGCTGTGGCAAATTATAGAGCTTTTAAAAAAATTAAGGAAGAGTGGGGCACCTGGGTAGTTCAGTGGTTAAGTGTCTGACTCTTGATTTTGGCTGAAGTCATGATCTCAGGTGGTGAGATCAAGCCCCGCATTGGGCTCCAGGCTGGGCATGGGGCCTGCTTAAGATTCTCTCTCTCTCTCGCTCCTTCTCCCTTTGCCCCACCTATCTCTCTCCTTCTCTAAGAAAAATAATAATAATAATAATAATAATTTTTAAAAATAATAATAAAATAAAAAATTAAGGAAGAATGCCCTGAGACCAGAAAGGTCGGCAAGAGGATACAAAATAGTGGAGGTCAGATGGATATTTATTACTGATAAGGAGTTAGTAATAAAATGCAGAGAGAGAAAACCCTACAGCATTAATCAGAAAACAAGAAATAAGCTTATTTGAGATCTGTGGTTGTTAACGTTTTGGGGTTATGGAGCCTAGGAAAGTCTGAGGAAAGTGTATGGACCCTCTTTCCAGAAATAAAAAAAAAAAAGAAAATTCATGTACACATAGAATTCTTCTCAAAAAGGCAGAAGAAAGAAAAGAGAAAAATGCCAGAGGTTTCTGGACACTGTAGACTTATGTCAAAGGTCAAGGAGAAGAAATGCAGAAGTAGTAGAAACTTCCTCTTCTGGGAACTAGAAGATGGGAAGCTAAAACAACAGTCTGACAAGAGACTGATGATAAGGGCACAAAGATAAGCCAACGCGGCAACACAACCTCTGTAACACTTGGCCGTCATTCCGGGGTGCCTCTAGGAAAATGCTCAGACACTGCAATTTTTTCAACAATGTGAATGCTAAGAAATGACAATACTGAGGCTGGAATTAAAAAAAAAAGGGGGGGGGCCCTGGGTGGCTCAGGGGGTTAAAGCCTCTGCCTTCAGCTCAGGTCATGATCTCAGGGTCCTGGGATCAAGCCCCACATTGGGCTCCCTGTTCAGAGGGGAGCTTCCTTCTTCCTCTCTCTCTGCCTGCCTCTCTGCCTACTTGTGATCTGTCAAATAAATAAATAAAATCTTTAAAAAAAAAATTTAAAAAAAAAAAAGGTTGAGGCTGGAGTGTTATCTCCAAGCTTATCCAGAATTGGGACAGCAGGCCAAATCCAACTTGCACAGGTAAAACTCATCACAGCAGGGGGAAGGGAGCCCAAGAGGGGTCCTGGTGTGGAAGGCTGAGGGGAACTCTGGCCCTAGCCAAATGGTGCAGCCCATAATCCACCTTCACCAGTGAGAAAAAGACGGAATATTAAGCTGCCATAGATTCTCTGCTGCTTCCCCATTTTACCAACACCATGAACCTCTGGGACACTTGTGTTCCTAACACACAGTACATTCCTACAGCTCTGTCCTTTAGCCGCCTGTGAGGCCGAAGAAGCTGAGAACGATGGACTGTTGTCTATCACGGTGAAATGACTCAAGATCAGATCTGACAGCACGAAAGTGGAGAATCAGCTTTGTGCTCCTTGCACAAAAAACAAGCCGTTGCTTCCTTTATTCTGGTAATCTTCCTTCTATTCCCTCCTGCCTCATATTTAGTTCTGCCCCCAGCATTTGCAGCTCCCCCATTCCTTTTAGATTTTTAGGCTATTTAACTATTTCAGGCATAAATATTGACAGGTAGATAATTCCAACCTTAGTTTTTCTTTTCTCCCCTTGCCCTTTTCCATTTTCAAGATACTATATGGGTCTTGCAAGCTCTTTCACAAAAGACAGCTTAACTGCTCAGCACTGGCCTTGGTCAATTCTTGCACCGAACTATACTAGATACATTTGCTCACTTAAGTGATACTTCACCAGTCTTTCTTCTTACTTACCTCCTTCTTCTATGTGGAATTTTGGCCTTTTCACGACCGTATGTGAGTCACTGTTTCAGCCAAGACTGCACCAATAAGAAAGGTTTCAAATCCACCCACTTTGTATAAAGGGACTATTTTTGTTACCATCACATATCTCCGTTAAACCATGAAGGATATAATGCAGGCCAAGCGTACAAGCAGCAGGCAGAAAAAAAGCCAATGTTCAAGAAGTCAAGCATAGAGGGAAACAATGAGAGGTTAATGAAGTGAGCTCTGAGTCACAAGTGTTGTTCGGAAAACAAAACATCTGTAAGGATCAACCTTGGAACTAGTCACTGCTCCTCAATGTGTATATATGTGTTTTTGTTAAGTAACTGTTCAGAGACTAATAAATTAAAAGGCTGTCTAAGTTTTAAAACTTTTAATATTCAAGCTTTAAGCAATGTCCACCTCATTATCAAACATTCCTATATGAGTGAAATGAGTACATCATTTGAAGTAAGTACTCAGAATAACTGCCATTATTTAACTGCAAATTATAACACAAAATCTATCAATGAAATACTTTTCTTTAAAAATCATTATAGAGCTGCAGTAAGATTTACAAAGCACAAACCCAAAGTAGACATTGGAATATCCAAGAGTGGCATCCTAAGACAAGCAACTTTTCAAAGTCAATTAAAATTTCTCAAGGAGGGGTTGCCTGGGTGGCTCAGTTGGTGAAGCCTCTGCCTTCAGCTCAGATCATGATCTCAGGGTCCTGGGATGGAGCCCCACACTGGGCTCCCTGCTCAATGGGGAGTCTGCTTCTCCCTCTGCGCCTCACCCCCCTGACTGTTCTCTCTCTGTGTCTACTTCTGTATGCCTCTCTCAAATGAATAAATGAAATCTCTATAAAAAAAATTTCTCGAGGTGCTTTATAATAAGCCACATAAAAAAGCANGGCTCAGTGGGTTAAAGCCTCTGCCTTCGGCTCAGGTCATGATCTCAGGGTCCTGGGATCGAGGCCCGCATCGGGCTCCCTGCTCAGCGGGGAGCCTGCTTCCTCCTCTCTCTCTCTGCCTGCCTCTCTGCCTACTTGTGATCTGATCTCTCTGTGTGTCAAATAAATAAATAAAATCTTAAAAAAAAAAAAGCAGTTTAAGAAACTGTTCAACTTAGGATACTAACCTGTTTTATTCACTACCCAACTCACTTATACACCTGCCCCTCATTCAGTACAATGATCCATGTGCTTATAAGACCTAACCGAACTTCTTGGGCGCCTGGGTGGCTCAGTGGGTTAAAGCCTCTGCTTTCGGCTCAGGTCATGATCTCAGGGTCCTGGGATCGAGGCCCGCGTCGGGCTCCCTGCTCAGCGGGGAGCCTGCTTCCTCCTCTCTCTCTCTGCCTGCCTCTCTGCCTACTTGTGATCTGATCTCTCTGTGTGTCAAATAAATAAATAAAATCTTAAAAAAAAAAAAGCAGTTTAAGAAACTGTTCAACTTAGGATACTAACCTGTTTTATTCACTACCCAACTCACTTATACACCTGCCCCTCATTCAGTACAATGATCCATGTGCTTATAAGACCTAACCGAACTTCTTGGGCGCCTGGGTGGCTCAGTGGGTTAAAGCCTCTGCTTTCGGCTCAGGTCATGATCTCAGGGTCCTGGGATCGAGGCCCGCGTCGGGCTCCCTGCTCAGCAGGGAGCCTGCTTCCCCCCCTCTCTCTCTGCCTGCCTCTCTGCCTCCTTGTGATCTCTCTCCCTCTGTGAAATAAATAAATAAAATCTTTAAAAAAAAAAAAAAAGACCTAACCGAACTTCATCTAAGCATCCCTCTCATTGCAGGGAGGCCCTCTTGAAAGAAGTGAAGCCTTCTGTTTAAAGGTTTACTAGGGGCTAAAAAATTTAAATCAGTGCCACTGCTCAAGTCTGTGAAATGGACCAAGTTTAAATATTCAAATTAACACAGGAGATACATGCTAAATACTACTTAGAAGGGGCCTGAATAGACTTTCTACAACAAATTCACCCTTCAGCAAGTAGGTAGTGAACCTCACCTCCAATCTATATAGAAATGTTGACCTGATTTGGGGGGGTTCTCTTTGTGTTTCAAATTACCCACTACAGTAAAGGCCTTAGGCAAAGAGAAGGGTTGGAACGCATCTAAGCAAATGAGATGTGTTTTGGCACAGACTCATTGCCAACAGGGGCACACCTGAGCTCCACCTGGGCAGATCCTGAGAAAACCAGCACTTCCTAGAGTAGGGTCCAAGTTCACCTGCATCTAAACAACCAAAAGGAGAAGGTGGCTATCTTTCCTAAATTAAAAATCAAAGGCACAGACTGAGATCCTGCTGAAATGTCATTTGGGCAACTTGACCAGGCAGTGTAGTTACTAAATACACATTGTACTTCCAAGGATACAGGAGCTCATTCCCTCCTACACAGCCCTCTGACTCTTGGCAAAGTCAATATGGGCTTCTCTGCCCTTATGGATGAAGTCCCTAAGTCTGCTAACCAGGTGTTAAACAGCAGAGAGCATAGCATCAAAAACTGTTTTTAAAAAATATTAAAGTTTCATGTGTCATTTGAGTTTCAGTCATTCGTATTTTGAATAAAATCTGAAGGGGTGCCTGGGTGGCTCAGTCGGTTACGCATCTGCCTTTGGCTCAGGTCATGATCCCAGGGTCCTGGGATCGAGTCTCTCATCTGTTTCTTCCTCTCCCTCTTCCCCTCCCCTCCACCTCGTGCACGCGCGCGCTCTCTCTCTCTCGCTCTCTCTCTCTCTCAAATAAATGAATAAAATCTTTAAAAACTAAAATATGAAGATGATATATATGAGCAATAATGCTTAAATGCCAAAAAAGTTATAAATAGGATCCTTTGGTAGGAAAGGAGGGATTTGATTCTTAATCAAATATTTTTCTATTTCAATTAGAATACTTTTTTTAACAGAAGAGTAAAAATTATAGTGCTAAATGATTCTGTCACTCTCCCCAAAGGGAAAATATTCTGCCTAAAACCATTTCAGTCATTAATCTGATGTGTGATTTAATCATAAACATAAAACTGTTTTCCATGGAAATTTTTCTCCCCACACAAGCACCTCACTTGTGCAGTGGCCCAAATTCTAGCATCTGTGTAATCTTTTTCTATTAAGCAATATTTTTAGGATGAATTATCACTTCTAAAATCATACTCAGAAGAAAGAGAGGTTTGAAACATTAAATCTGTGAGGCTTAATAGCTAAGATTTGCATTTACATTTTGGAAGTCGTTTCCCTCAAACATTAAGTGCGCACAAGAACTTGTTCAAAATACAGATTCCTGTGTCCCAGTCCCAGGAAATCAAAATTAGTGGTTCTGGGTTGGGACAAGGAATCTGTATTTTAAATATGCACCCTGGTGTTTCTGATGCAGGTGGCCTTGAAAAATAGCACTGCAGGGAAGAGAATTCATTTCCATTACAGCTGCCCAGTCTTCAAGCCCCTCTCCCAACTCCATGACTTTTTTTTACATTTGACAATTTTTAAACAATCCCTAGTTGGATTAGTGTTTTTCAAGGAAAATCTCTGAAATGTCATTTACACCGCAACTACAGAATAATAATAATGCCAGAAGGCAAGGCATAGCAGAGTTGGTGTAAGAGAAAGCTGAAAAGCTCACTTGCTCTAAGGAATCATTTAAAATTTGAACTGGATGGGATCTTGATCATTCTAGGTTAACGCTCTCATTTTAATCTTTAAACAATATTTTAAGCACTCTCTTGACTATTAATTTTGTTATCTATGTTCTCCAGTTACTGCATTCGTGCTACAAAGTGAGATGGTGCCTGAAATTTAAATCAGTCTCAACAGCTCTTACACTGGGTTTTCAGTAAGTCTTGCTTTCATTTACTGTGTTGTCCTATTTGAACTTTTTAGAATCAGAATTCTTTATTTGATCTATTTATTTCATCATTTTTCCATAAGATGACTTAGAACTTCCTAGAAATTCCCACCCAACCACAAATGTAATTGGTTGCACTGACTACAGTAAACTTATATTTTTAAGTCACAAATTCAGATTTTCACTAAAATAACTGCAGACATGGCAGGCTACCCTGGAGTTGCCAAAGTCAATATGTTAAGTCTGTCTCTAGGGCAACAGACTAAAGAGTAGTAAATGAGGTTTTGAACTGCATTCCTGTTCATTTCTGATTTAGCAACAGGCTTCTACATGCTCCTATTATGCTCTGGCCATCCCTTTGTCTGATCTCAAAATTACATGGAGTGACTTTTTGGTTGTTGTTCTACCTTTTTTTTTTTTAAGACACTCTATTTCAATTTTTCTTGCTGTTTCCACATACATTATTCTTTTCTAATTTTCACTATCAAGTCATTACAAGCAGCTGCCCTATGCAAACACACGAACATACGCGCGCCTCACCACCATTTTAAAATTTTTCCATGTGCATTGAGGACTGTAAGTATTCAGTGGCTTAATTAGAAATCTGCAAACCCCTCCACACAATGGACCAGTGCTGATTCAGTAAGTACTTCCTGCTGCTTTTGTAAAAGCTCTTCCCAGTTTTTTTTGAAGCCACTACACAGATGATCTCTTCCTACCCAATTCTAGAGCTTCACAATACATCTTTTTTGTGCACTCAAGAATACACTATACTGCTAATGCCAGAATGTCAATCAATCCAAATTTTCTGAGACCGTAAGTTAATAAATTTAAATTCATCTAACTATAACCAGCATTACTTGAAGGAGAAAGACACACGAAATCTAGTGTCCTAACTACCCAGATGCATGTGGAAATATTTAAGATAAACTGATACGTACGTGAAGATAGCGAATAAAATAATATAAAGGAGAGAATTTTTTTTTGAGTTGCATAAATTTAACCAAGACACAAGGACAACCTACAGCACTAAGCTTTTCTAAACTTAGTTTCTAAACTTAAAATGGTTTTCAGTTCTGTTGTTATAACCTCCTAATCCCTTTAATATCCTTATACTATTATTTAACATCTTATTAATAAGAAACAAAGAGGGTGGCACATAAGACTCAACATGAGAAGAGATACTGAAACTGTAACAAACCAAAAATGTGAGTCACCCAGTGTTTAGTAAAGGTTATCCAAAAACACAGGTTACATACTTACATAGATCACTTAACAGACAGAAGTAAATAGACTACAGTAAACATACCCATAAGTCTATAAGCAGCTATTCCATCATAACGATAGCATGATTAGCATCAAATATCTGCTAAAATAACACATTTATCTATTATAAACCAAATTTCCTAAATTGGTCTAAATTTTAAAACTTGCTCATGTTTACCGTAAGAATAGTTTGTCTCAAAGATTAAAGGAAGTATAAACTTCTCAAACACAACTTTACCAACTCTCACAGGGTAACCTCAAGGGAAGAAATAAAACTGCACGGTCCCCTCTGAACAAATCTACTTAGGTTTAAGCCTGTGTCTATGCATGAAATGTGAAGAGAAGGCCCTAATGATGGCTCATAGTCGAGTCAGAACACAAGCCATATTAACCAATAATCTAAATCAGAGAGGGAGACAAACCATGAGAGCCGCTGCACTCTGGGAAACAAACTGAGGGTTGGGGAGAAGAGGGGGATGGGGTGGTTGGGTGATGGGTATTAAGGAGGACACGTGTTGTGATGGGCACTGGGTGTTAATACACAACTAATGAATCACTGAACACTACATCAAAAACTTACGATGTACTATATGCTAGCTAACTGAACATAATAATTAACAAACAAAAGCTACCCTAAAGATTAAAAAAAACCCAATAATCCACATATTCAAATGTCTATGCTTCAAATCTCCATTTAAGTTTGTCTATCATTCACCTAACTCCATTCTACTTCGATAGCCACAGATGAAGTAAGTTGTGTTCTCACACCAGGCTTAGCACAAACAATCCAGAAAGCCAAGCTCCACTGGCCTAACAACATTAGCTATCTATCCTCAAGATCCTGCTTTTGCCTACATGGAGAAAACCACACAATCCAGTTATAAATATAGCAATGATAGTACAACTCAGTTTCTGCTACAAATAATATGGTCAGAAATACAGCAATGCAGCCGAAAGAAATAGCAAAATCGCTGTGGTAGGTTCATAATAAAGACTGTAGTCTTGTAACTGCAGGACAGCCTATAAAATGAAAATGCAATTTATAAATCATGTTTAATGCTACCGGAAACCAAAGGAAGGGCAACAGGGGAGTATTTATATAAGACCACCTTCGAAAGATTCTTCCAATAAAACTGAATTTACTGAGGAGAAAAACGGTCACATTAGTTTGTAATGAAAGGCAGGGAAAAACATCTCTGTACATTCACCTGTACAGATATCAACTGCTGAAGTTGAAAAGAAAAACAGATTTGTCAGGCTGTCACAGCCATTATAAGGAGCAGCAACTGAAGACCTGAGAGGTACTTTAGAAACCCTACCTGGCCCCTCTAGCTTACCTGTAACTGAGTCATGCAAATGGTATGCAGTTAGGCAAGATGTTACTTATTCAAGTTTTACTCTGAAACTCAAATTATTTTATAACACTCTGAAGAGGACTCAGCTATAGTTTACTCCAAATTGGAATACGAAAAAAAGATTTCATAAAGAGAGCTCAGCTTTCCAAAAATAAGATTTGGCGGTTGTGGAGAAGAGCAGTTAGCTAGAGAACATAAATTTTCCCTCGTATGGTTTAATCTTTCTATCTAGGTGTGTTGTGCAGGTATTATCACTGAAGTATCAAACTTTGAGCTAGGGGAATGTGCAATCACGCTCATCTGCATTCTGTCACTCTGTTCTGCTCCATAGACACTGCCGAGGTCATGCTCAATGGCCAAAAAATTCACTACGTGCCTAAAGGAGAAGTAGAAAAAGATAGGCAGGCCTGAGGGTGTGATTATCTATTTAAGCATGCAACTGTATTTTAAACATAATTAGACTAATTGCCTCCCAATCTTAGCCGATGCATCTGCACACACGATTAATTAGAACTGATTTTAAAAGCCCTGTTTGGAATCCTTTGTTCCCCACTTCCTACAAATCAAATTACCAAGGAACAAATTTAATTTTTCAACTTTTATTTTAAGAGAGACACAAACTTATGTTAACTAGGTCTGATAGACTAATGTAAGTCATTTAAACCAGCAATTATTTTACTCTGAAACTAAAACCAATTCAAATTTTTTCATCTATAAAATAATCCCTGGTAAATATGACAATCCAGTAAGACTGCTGTAGAAAAACTTGAATAATTTCACAGCTCTTCCTCTAACAAGGAAAAGTAGAAAGAGATAAAGTTCCATTTTGCAGAAAAATTGAGACATATACTATTAATGTCTTTTTTTTTTTTACCACGTGCTTTATTCTTCATGGGTTTTTCTACCATAAGTCAAATGTAGTCAAAGAATTTTAAAAAGGACATTAAGACAGGATGTACTCACTGGGAAAACAGGGATGACTATAAAACAAAGACTCAGATACTCAAACTGGAGATTTGGGGGTGGGGAACAGGGAGGGATAAAAAGCAAACAAAAATGTGAGAAGAGAAGAAAAAAAAGCAAGCTTGGTAGTGTAGACAGAGACCGAAGTGGGTGAACAGGAAAGGTGGTCAAACTAGCTCAAGGGTCTTCTCCCAAGTAAATATTTACTGAGTGAATGAATGGTAGACAATCCACAGCAACATAAGGGTGTGTACCTGGTTCAGGGGATAGTGATTAACATGGGATACATCTTAGGCATGTGAGGCAAGACTGCAGGTGCACGCTAGAGCCTGGAGAAGAGGCCCATAGACAGTGACCTTGCAGAACCGCCCCAGAATCGTTAGTGGGGAGAGGGGACAACCTTTAATTCCACATGGAAAGCAGACCGAGTACCAATAGATGGTAAAACACAGAATTATCTGTTAGTGAAAAAAAATACAAAGATCCATTCCTCTATTGGATGCACGTAGGGCAATAATGGGAAAAATAAGTTTCCAGCAAACTCTGACTCTGTGTCAATAAGCTAGAAAAAATACATGCAGATTTAAGGACAGTAACTAGTGAAAGGCGTGACTGTGATCATGTTTATAAGTGTCTACATAGAGACATTTAAGTGAATTTTACGTATAATGCACGTAGCCATGATGAGATTAGAAAAAAGAACTTTATTTCTGATATTAATCAACAGGCTCATGACACTCAACAGAATCAACCCACAATTCCATAGTATTATCTTGCAAAGAAAAAAAGTGGATACCTGTAGGCTAATTTGAATCTACACAACATCCTATGAGGAGATATTCTCAAGTCACGACACAGCCAAGATTAATAGGTGTTTCCACCCACTCCTTAAACAGTTTTAGGTACAGAAAACAATGTCACTTCTCTTCTAAAGAATATGTTAAGCACAGGAGTTTGCAGAAATATATGAAAAAGACAGTGCTCCTTTCCATGCTCTCATTATCTGGTGTTCTGGGTAGCTTTAAAAGTACAAGTACTAAAGTACACTGACACCTCAGTTATAAAGGGTGTGTATTCATTCCCAAAAGCTAAAAACAGAGATAGTGCTATAGTTTGAAATCATGTGGCTCATCTCCTGGATTGGGGGAAGGGGAGGCTAATAGCAAGGTTATTATTATTTTTAAATTTTTATTTATTTATTTATTTGTCAGAGAGAGAGAGAACACAAGCAGGCAGAGCGGCAAGCAGAGGCAGAGGGAGAAGCAGGCTCCTTGCTGAGCAAGGAGCCCGATGTCGGACTCGATCCCAGGACCCTGGGATCATGACCTGAGCCAAAGGCAGCTGCTTAACCAACTGAGCCACCCAGGCATCCCACAAGATTATTTTTTAAATCATTCCACATTTACTTTCATAAAACAATACAAAATGAATTACCAAAAAAGACAATAGGATACCTTAATTCATTCATCTATAAAAATTTTCAGTTCTAACTTAAACATATGAATGATCAACAATCATATTCCCACTTGCCATTATTTTTTCAACATGAAGTTCACAGAGTTATTAAGGCCAACATACATCAAGGAAAACTCACTCACTGATCTGTTAATTAAATAAATTCCTACCGGGCACCTACTTTGTACCAGGCAGTGTTCTAGGTTTTGAGAATGCTGACAGTGGTAAATTGAAGCAAAGCCCTGGCCCTCATAGAGCTTACTGTCTATCAGGGGTTGGGGGCGGGTGGCAGAGGACAAAGTAAACAAATAAATATATAACTTTAAGGGGACATAAGTGTTATAAGGAAAAATAAATCTATCAGACTAGACGGTTGGATATGGTGATTGGAAAAGACCCTTCCAAGGAAGCGACATCTGAGAAGAAATCAAACTGAAGTAAAGAAGCAAGCCATTCTAAAATCTGGGTAAAAGCAGACCTTCCTTCCAAGTTCCATGGTGAACAGGTACAAACGGACCCAGATCTTGGTGGTTTGATGAACAGCAAGAAAACTTGTATGGCTGAAGCAAAATATGTAAGCTTAGAAGATAAGGTGGAGGAAAAGACGTGGCTCAGTTATACTGTTTCAGTCTAATGGGCCATTTTAGTTTTGAGCAAGAGTGTCACTTCACACTGAGATATAAGGGAACTCTAGGAGACACAGGTGGAACAGGAAGATTAGTTAGACTACTTCAAGAGTTAAAGCTTAACCTGATACTCTGTAAATGCTTTAACCCTTTAGATTTTGTGGGGGTTGAGGAGTTAACTTCTTAAATTTAATTCTGTCTAAAGAAACAGACATAAAGATGTTTATATACTTTATACCATACAACCCCCTCAGTGACTTTATTACTTTGAATAATTGAAAACTACTGTTTCAAATAATCTGAGTCCAGCAGCTTTAAACTCATGCACAAAACAAGATGACCATCCTCCTGTCTTTTATTATAACTACATGAAAGTCAAGTAGGAGTGAATAGTTCTTTTGTCCTTAAACAGGCTATTTGAAAAACAGAAGCATACTGTCTTTTATTGTCAATTCATGGTTCACAAAGCCTCTGAGGTTGGCTTTCGTCCTTCAAAAGCTTTTAATGGACAGGTACATTTAAGCCTTATTTTATGGACTGTGAGAAATGGAATGCACTGGGAGCGGTCCACATCTCCCTTTTATGAAAGGAAAAAGATATCAGCAATGCAGAGTGACCTCACCTATAAAGAATGCATCAGTGACATGGAACAAAGGTGGCTTCCTTCGTAAGGAAACACAATCTGTTTCAGAAAATTGCTTCATTACTTTTGAATGATTTAGGGCTGCACAGTCTACTAGAAACAGTTCCAATCTTTAACCTCTATTTATTTTATTAACAAAACTGTTTGTGATACCATTCTTTGTTCAAACCTTAAGGAAAAGCCTAGTGTATTCATTAATCAAGCCTGTATACTATTCAGGTCACCTTTGATCATGTGTGTTTGTGCCAAATAAGGGTATTTATCAGTTGGAGACTGTAAATGATAGGTAGCATATCTACAGAAATAAGGACTCTGGTATGCTGTCCAGAGACTCAAGAACTTTGTAAGATGTGGAAAAATAAAGGCAATTAACACCCATGTTTTATTATATAAAAGGAAGCCTGGCATTTTCACATTTTAAGGCATGCTGAATTTTCCAGCTTATGAAATTATAGCTTACTTTTCCAAACACTGATATCAATGCAAAACAAGTTTTTTGAGAACAGAATTAATTCATTCATTGCTAACCTAACCTAGATGCAACAAACAGAGAACAGAGTCACTAAAATATTAGTTTACTCAAGTTCATTAGTTTGCTTAACTGATTAGTTCACTCAAGATCACAAAGCATCTTGCTACATATTTCCCTTAAGGTCAGGTAGTCAAGAATTTATTTTCTTGAATCCAGATATACATTGTTCCATAAGATCAGTTTTTGTTTTTTTTTTAAGATTTTTATTTATTTGTCAGAGAGAGACAGAGAGAGACAGAGAGCACAAGCAGGGAGGGCAGCAGACAGAGGGAGAAGCAGGCTCCCCACAGAGCAAGAATCCTGAAGCAGGACTCTATCCCAGGACTCTGGGATCATGACCTGAGCTGAAGGCAGCAGGCACTTAACCAACTGAGCTACCCAGGTGCTCTTAAAATGATTTCATGACCATGTAAAAGTGATTTTGGGGTCAAACTAAAATTGCTACTATTTTCATCCTAAAGCTACAGATATATCATTGCGATCTAATTATTCCCCACTACAGTACATGGCTGCCAATAATTAGCAACTCTGCATACCTGTCAGATGACACTTGACTGACCAGGAAAAGAGATATTATGTATCAAACTATAAATCAACTTGGGACTCAATCTATCTTTAACCCACCTTTTCTAATCTTTGGGTTAATATATCAGTATGTCTGATAAGAACGCCAAGAAATGGTGACCTTTCACTCCAGACACAGAGAAGAAATGTGTACCAAATGACTGATAACATGTGTGCATTAAACACAATCTCTGTTTTCATACATTCTCAATTTCAACATAAATCACTAAACTAAGTCATGTTAAATAAATTCCAAGCTGGTCCCCAGTTACAGACGGGCTAAGTGGCTTAGAGCATGACTGCATTTACAGACAAGACACTAGCTAACTGCTAATGATGGGTACCCCCTGCCCAGAGACTGACCCAACACCACTAAATTGAAAGGAGAAAAAAGCCACCAGCAGGGGCTGACCAATTTACATATCGGGTTAATGTGAAAAATAAACTTGCCTCTCAGCCCAGGAAATAAAGAAAGCTGGGATCACAAAGAAGAAACATACATAAACCTAGCAACACACACAAATTTACATAATAAGTATTCAGAGAGCATTTTTACCCCTTTCACACAAAGCTCTTCATTCACTGCACACCTAAAAACCACAGTGCCACACGTTCTAAAGTTACCTTCCTAACGTGCAGTTCCTCGAGATATGCCATTCTCTTTCTTCTATAATGAAATGTTAGGTGGATCTAGTGTTACTTATTTGTAGGTATCACACAGTCTCCTGAGAGAAGTAATAATAACTCGAGGTTATTTCCATGCATTATAGTTAAATATTTGATCCATTAGAAATCACGGAATATCAGCCTTGCAGATATCTGACCTGGAGAGCCTGGGATCCTTGTCATGTTTCACATCATAGCTGGATGGCTTATAATTTCAGAATTGGAAAGAGTCACCTGGGGCTAATTTATTCTTCTAACTGCCTTTCCCCACCACCCCCCACCCCAGCCCTTTCCACTTCATTCTCGAGAATTTTCAATTTTGAATGTGCATGTTGCCTCTTAGGGGAATTAGAACGTGGAGGTGCTGTTACAAACCACACCATTACCTGTGCTTCCTACCATCCACAGGAATTACTTAGTATATAGATAATCTGCATCAACACAGAGGCCTTTATTATATGTAATGTTTGCATTCCAAAAGTAGATATGCAAGCAGAGAGATGACAAGGTGTTTGGTAAAGATCAACATGACTGTTGGAGAGCTAATTCTTATTAGATCCATTTCATTTTCCTCTATGTCAGAACGATGAGGTGCCTCGGGGATAGGAGATAACAGATCACATATTTTAACTTCTGTAAGGCTTCTGATTCAATTCAGCAGAACATTCTTTCTAATAAACTGGGAAAACATGATTTCCAGACCACCACGGTGGGTGTAACACAAATGTTTCGAGGGCCACCCTCAAGTGAACTGTTATTCAGGATCCAAATACAGCCAAGTTTCATGAGGGTTTACCCAGCCTTTGGGTAATACTTTCACTGCTGACTTAAATAATGCAGAACTGAATATGATTAAGTGCACCAAAAATATATATGTGGTTAGGCACTCTCTCTTATGAAGATGTGAATGTGTTCAAATGGACTTTGGGATTCTGGAATGCGAAGAATCTATCAATCCCATCAAGATGTTCTTACTGAACTGAACACCTACTTTTCAACAGTAAAGAAAAGAGATCTAAAACACAAGAGTTCCTCCTCTCAAGTTACTTACAACTTGATTCAGGAGACAAAACTAAAACACAATTAATTAGAGAACAATCCAATACCAAATGGGGACAGAGGATACTCAAAATAAATATGATAAGCAGGTTATATATGTGTTTAAGATCAAGCATCCGCATAATTACAAATATCTATTAAAGAGAGAGCATTTTGTGTTTTTTTTGTTTTTTTTTTGTTTTTTTTTTATTCATTTGACAGAGAGAGAGAGAGATTACAAGTAGGCAGAGAAGCAGGCAGAGAGAGGAGAGANCCAATACCAAATGGGGACAGAGGATACTCAAAATAAATATGATAAGCAGGTTATATATGTGTTTAAGATCAAGCATCCGCATAATTACAAATATCTATTAAAGAGAGAGCATTTTGGATTGACATTTTTCTATTCCCATCAATAGCTGCAAATTGCTGACACTCCCATAAGGATTACAGAACCAACAGGAGGCAGTTTAATTAGAAAGGTAGTAAAAACTAACCGCTCACGTAAGAGACGGGGGGAAAGCAAATTCATACAAAAGACCCTCTGAGGGTCTAGGCAAAGTACGAATCAGCAGTGCAGTGAGTTATTTTTAAAGATACATCACATCGGGAAGTAAAACCAAGCAGCGTGCTCGGGAGGACCATGTGATAGCCTCGCGCAGCACGATGATCTATTCAGAACTTTATTACCACGCTAAGAGCTATTCTGGACTTAAACCCAAGCAGGACGAGCAGAAGTTGGAAAGCATCCAAAGGAGAATGACTAAAATGATTAAAATGTTAGGAAATGAGTCCTAAGAGGACATGTAAAGGAAATGCAGTTATTTAGGCCAGATAAAAGATGGCTAAGGGAGGAGGTCTGGCTGCACAACCGCCTGCAAGGTTAGGAAGGAGAGTGTACAAGGGAGCACTTCTTTTCCATTAAGGACGAGACTAGAGGAATGTGATTAAGTTGCAAGGACAGGGATTTGTATTTGATAAAAGAAGGAACTTCCTGGCAATGAAGCTTGCAAGTCACAGGAATAAGTTACCAACCAGCTTTAGAAATGCCCTTTTCAAGAGGTTTTTTAAATGCAGGAGATGACCATCTTCATAAAATGTTCACTCAGTGTCCTTTTTTACTCTTTGTACACAGGAAGTGAATATTTTAACTATAAATAGAAGCTCCATTAAAAAAAAAAGAGCACATACAAACTTGCTTAAAGTTGAAGCATGGCAAGGCTCTTCACTGTTGCAGCATTTTAAAAATTCATCAGAAAGTTACCAGTTATGTAAATGCATTTATTTAGTCAGAGATGGCTCTAATCACATAAAAATAGCAATCAGTTGCTCTAGATAGGAGATATAAAAATAATGAAAACATGGTTAAACTGACCAGTACTATCTATTTAAGGAACATAATCTTGATACTCTATGGGGGCAGGAAAGGGTAGAAATGGTAAACAAAAATTAGCACAAAGGAATAAAACACACACGAACTCTATATCCAAGACCGGCATTAAAGGATCCTTGTGAGGGCATAAAAATCCTTCCTAATCCTTCCTAAAATAATTTTTAAAAAATTAGCGCATTGCACAAAAACTGCACTACAAAGCACGTCTACAGAAGTTTTAGAGATCTAAGTCTTTTTAATACTAAAGCAAAGAACAAAATCAAAGATCAGTATTTTAAATTATTTGAACTATTATTTTCCCCACAGCAAGAATGAAGGCAGGAAGGAAGGCAGGCAGGCAATGAAAACAGTCACAGATGGTCTCACATACAATGAATTCTGCTGGCTGGGTCTCTTATAGGATGAGAGAACAGGAAGAGGTTTGAGAGATAATGTTGCTCACCATCTCCTTTCACAGTTGAAGCCCTGAGAACCAGTGTCACACCACAGTTAGTGGTAAAAGCAGGACTTAAACCAGATATTTAGCATCATGTGCAGGCATTAGCTGATGAACAGCTTGAGTACCTAAAGTCTGTCTGTTGAAAAGAGAACAAAATCTCCGTGGCATTAACACTGTAAGTGTGGATTAATTAAATGACCAGACTACACACGCCCACATGCACACACGCATACACACACACACGCGTGCACGCACATGGGCTATTTTACAATATAACTGATACACGGTACTAAAAGTTCTAATTTCTGGAAAGAGAAAAAACAGAAAGTACTAACATTTACTGACTGTCTAATTAGGTCCCAGGCACTTAACATTCTTTATCTCATACAATCCTCACAACCCTGGAAAGCAGATCTTCATCATTTTACAAAGGAAGAAATTAAGCTAATGAAGTAACATGCCCAAGAGCCACACGGATAACAAAGAATAGACGATGGTCTGCCTAATGCTAAATCCCCTGCCTTTCCTACTACATCACATTTTCTCTCCAGCAAAAACCGCAGAGCCCATAGAAAGAAGCATTCAGAGGAAGAAATCAATTCTCTTGCGTTTCGCCTGAAAATGTTTGAAAGAGCTTCTGTATTCTTTGGCATCTTCCCCATACTTGATGAAACTTTCTTCTATTTCCTGGGCTCGCTCACACTGCCCTCAGCTAGGATGACCATATGGCCTTGTTTGCCCCAAACAGACCCAGTTTACCCCGTTGACTCTGCAAAATTATCAAAAGCATCCTTTCACGCTCAAAAGTGTAGAAGATAAATTACATGGTCACCCCACTTAAGCCCCTCACTGCACTCCCTTCATCCAGGCTTGTCTGACCTCAAAGAAGCTCAGTTACTTCCATCTCTCCCTTTCAGCATAAAGAATCCTGTCCACCAGAGCAGGTGTTCTCAAGTTAGTGAGAATGGAAAAGGCAACATATTTTAATGATTGCATACCCTTCCAAAGACCAGAACATTTTAATACATGGATAACCTCCAACTCTCAGAATTTTAGGTGGTGTGACGACTGCATGAAGAAATATGCAGGCATAACAGAGGCAGAGCATTCCAGGGAGAAGAGGCCCAGCAAGCAAACCGCCCTCCCTGGAGCAGATCAGGCTCCCTACGCTGTCCTTGCTTTTCTGTTCTGCCTCAAATCTCATCTTGCAGATTACCCAACAGTTCCTCTGAAGGTTGGTGTGGCAGTCAGAAGTGTGGGCTCCTCCGGGGATATGACAGTCTGGTGCGCATGGGTGACTCTGAGAGGCACCTTTCACCTCATCACACCAAGATGGTATCAAGACACCAACCTCAGTTTGTTCTTCACGTTCAATGTCAAAGTGGCCTTTGCTAGTGTAATTATTTCAAAAAGTCAGGGAAGCCACAGAACTTGAATATCAGACAAGCCCTCATTTTACAAAAGGAAACCACAGCCTATAAAAGAGAAATCACTCACATAAAGTCATACAGCCAGGTGTAGAAACCAGGTCTCCAACATTCTTGCCACCATGTAGGTGATACCCAACTTCTACATAGCATGCATTTTCATACATTTTTCTACATTGACACCCAATACTTTTTTGACATCAGAGTAGGACTTCCTTGGAATATATAAACATTCCGAGCTGTCACATGATGATGCCTTTCAATTAACACACTACTTTCAGCTGCAACACTATCTTTGTACAACAGAATTCAGGTTTTTAATATCTTCTAATGTTCTAGACTTGTTTTATAAAAATGAACAGAAAAGAGAAAAATGAAAGTGTTAATTCCAGCACATAGTATCATGTGAAATACATAATGCTGAATGAAAATAATCAAGCCCACCAAAAACGGCAAAAATATTTAGCCTATAGACGTAAGCTCGTCAGCTGTATTCAACTGTGGAGGAAAAAAGTAAAAACATATGAAAAACCAGAAACAATCAGAAGTGTGCTTAAAACACACTTAACAGGGAGAAAACGGAGATTTGCTAACTACATGTCACTTTGAATAAGCTGAGCAAATAAAAATGTTTGAAATTTTATTTTTTTACGTATAATATTTAATCTATGTGTTAAAGAACTTTCAAAATTCTTTAAAAACTAAACGGTTATGTAATTAGGAGTGTACATATGTTTTTAGCTGTAGAGGATCTGTATCTCCTTATAACAACTCAACGTTCAACTTTTAAACATTAGTGCTCAAAACCACTTCCAAGAACCTTAAACAGATGCCAGCGGTAGTGGTAGCCCACACTGATATTCTTACTGTACTTGCTATTGTTCTATTGGGGGGGAGGGGCATCCCTCACATGTATTAAAACTAGATATGGAGCACCCTATAATAATCTTCAATTTTATTTCTGTATAATTTTTCACGGCTTAGGACCACTCACTACATCTTAAAGTAATGAAAATCCACTCCTGTTTATTCATTGCAACATTCAATAAACATATACTCTTTCAAAGGATTTTTTTCTTACAAAAAATAAGGAATTTTTTACTTCCTTAGGCTAACAGAAAAATGTTCAAACTTGACAGTCCTCGCCTTTCTGCACTATATTTAATGTAACTTCACTGGCACGACCTCATACTGCTCCCTTTTATCCACGTTTCACAACTGAAATAGTCTACTACTTCACTGTTACTGTCAACAATTTGAAATGCACCTCCACTCCCTTCCCCGCTACCCCGGAAGAGCCCACTCACACATTTATCTTTAACACGGCTGTGTTTACAGATACCCATATGTCACCATTCATGAAGCAACTGCTACCATCTTTCTGACTAAGCACTGGCAGGCACACATACTGCAAAGGATGGCAGGACCACAGGAAGGGTGACTGGGGCTCAGGATTTTTCTTTTTAAGGTTACTACTTTCAAGGTCTCTGAAATTTAAAAAAAAAAAAGGTGGAGAGATAGACACATTCTTTCTAATAAAAGCTTTGGAAGGGTGAGGAATCTAAGTTCCACAGTGAGGGAGCCTTAACTAGCAAAGCTGTTTCCAAGTGTAATATTTCAATCACAATTACACCTCACTACACTATGCTGCTATGTAGAAGAGGCTTGCCTGACTTGACATCTGATTTGATATCTGAGTTCCTCACCACACTACGTTGCCATACATAATATTTCTATCACAAGTATTCTTACTATACTGTACTATGTATACTGTGTTGCTCAACTATTGTGGATCCTCATAAAGAATCCTGCTAGAGGGCGCCTGGGTGGCTCAGTGGGTTAAAGCCTCTGCTTTCAGCTCAGGTCATGATCTCAGGGTCCTGGGATCGAGGCCCACATCGGGCTCCCTGCTCAGCAGGGAGCCTGCTTCCCCCTCTCTCTCTGCCTGCCTCTCTGCCTCCTTGTGATCTCTCTCCCGCTGTGAAATAAATAAATAAAAACTTTAAAAAAAAAAAAAAAAGAATCCTGCTAGAAAATGAATTACAAAGTCATTTGTCTTTTGGCCTTAAAATGAAAAAGGCTTTTCACGTATTGTCTCGGGTCTACTTAAACCACATTAACGCCAACAGACTGGAGAGGGTACGGATTAATAAACACATCGAGTGCCTGACTGTGGTGGGGAAAAGTAGGCATTCTTCTCAGCAGAGGAGAGTTAAGGAATGGAGGTACACAAAGAGGAGCCAGGCACTCTTGGAATGGGGAAGTAGAGGTAGGTATTAACAGACTGCCCCTACCTTTTTTGTATCTATTTTTCATCTTTCTTTTCCCCAGCCCAGAAACTAATTATGGGGCAAAATGAGCAATCTGTGAATCCAACCTGGAAGAACTATTCAAGGAAGGAAATGGAATGGCACGGGAGTCCTGCTCTCCTTTTCCCCCTTTCTGTTCCACCATTTCTTCCAGTCCCCCCTCTTAGCCACTTGGAAAACGCAGACCATGGTTGCAGACAGAACAATGAAAGGCAGCTGGAAGACAGAAAAGTGAACAGACTACAGAGGTTCCACACCAGCAGAGGCTGGAGCTCAGGGTGAGGGGTTGAAGCCAGAGAACCAGAGGCAGAGGTGGGGCTTTTCAGAGAGAAGAACAGCAACAAGGGCTCGTGATGAAAGCAAAAGTAGACTTCATCTCATCTTCCTCCCTTTCTCTGTCCAGCCAGCAACAACAGAATGATCTCCCTTTCCTTTCCTTTCTTTCAGTCAGCCACAGTAAAAATAAGGGCCGAGGGAATGGTAATCAAGATGGGGGAAATGGGGAAAGAACTGAAATAACTGAGCTCAAGTCCTCATTTTGCATAGCTCTACATTCCTTTCGTGATCTTTTGAATTTCTTCTCAATTATTTGGTTCCTGTCACCCAATTAGAAATGATATTATATTCCTTGTGAGGAAGACTGACCATTTTTATAGTAATGATACTAAAAATACATCCATTTACATGGACTTTATAATTTTCAAAATGTTTGCATATCAATACTTGCATTTATCCACAAGGCAAACAATCGGTAGAGAAAATATTAACCAATTTTTTATTATTAACACATAATGTATTATTTGTTTCAGGGGTACAGGTCTGTGAATCAACAGGCTTACACCTTTCACAGCACTCACCATAGCACAAACCCTCCCTAATGTCCATCACCCAGCCACCCCATCCCTTCCATCCCCTCCCCTCCAGTAACCCTCTGTTTCCTGAGATTTAGAATCTCTTATGGTTTGTCTCTCTCCCAGATCCCACCCTCTTTCATTTTTCCCTCCCTTCCCCCCTACCCCCTGCCCTAACTCTCAAAAAGGGAGACCTCATATCAGTGAGATCATAACCAATGTTTATAGATGGTGAGGAAATAGCACAAAGAAAGGGTTAAGGACAGATAAACTGTTGAGAGAATATACAGCTAAGGATCCTTAGAAGGTGATTAGAAATCACATCACTCAATCATTCATTCCTGCACTCAATCTGTTATGGGTTGAATTATGTCCCTAAAAGAATATGTTCAAGTTCTAACCCCCAATACCTGTGAATGTAACTTCATTTGGAAATAGAGACTAAGTGATGTAATCAAGTTAAAGATGAAGTCATATTAGTTTAGGGTAGGCCCTAATCCAATGACTGGAGGTCTCCTAAGAAGAAAATTTGGACACAGACACACTGGGAAGGACTATGAAGATGGAGGCAGAGACTGGAGTGATGTATCTACAAGCCAGGGAACCGCAAGGACTGCCAGAACCACCGGAAGCCAGGAAGAGGCAAGGAAGGATTCTCCCATGAAAGTTTCAGAAAGAGCATGGCTCTGCCAATACCCTGATTTCAGACTCTGGCCTCCAGAATTGTGAGAAAATAAACTTCTGTTGTTCTAAGCCACCCAGTTTGTGGTACTTTGCTATAGCAGCTCCAGAAAACTAATAAACATTCATTCAACAAATCTCTTTTTGAGTGTGCAATATGTGCCAGATACCACAAAGGGTTCTGAAAAGTACAAGATGGCCCAAACTCAGCAATCCTTATACTCCCCACTCCCTGCATGGAGCTGGGGGACCTAAGGCTCTACAGTTCTGTGCTGAAGAAATAAAGCCCAGAAAAGCCAAACAGCCAGTTGATGAGAGCATTGGAACCAAAGGCCACAACCTCTGACCTCCAAACCACACTCCTCCCATGCACCAAATTAAAGAAGGTCTGGTTTCCTGGTCTACTGTCACTGTAAAGGAGCTTCATTTGTCCCTTTAAAACAACAACACTGAACACAGCAAGGATGGTAAGGACACAAGAACCTCCACATAAAACCTGTCCCGGTTACAAGCCCACAAGGACCCAAGAAGAATGTCTGTCACTTAAGTAGAGTATGGGGAAGGGAAGGAAGCTCTTGGGATCAGACAGGCTGGGGTGGAACCCTATCTCCATCACTTTCTAGCTAGGAGACCTAGAACAAGTTATTCAACCTCTTTTAGCCATCCTTTCCACATCCCTAAAATGAGAATGATAGTACAGAATGCCCTCTTATACATCAGTGAGAGTAGATATCGAAAACTACGAAAGATGTATCATTAGGGTGCCTGGGTGGCTCAGTTAAGTGTCTGCCATGGGCTCAGGTCATGACCCCAAGGGTCCTGGGACTGAGTTCCACACCAGGCTCCCTGCTCGGCTGGAGGCCTGCTTCTCCCTTTCCCAGTCCCTCAGCTTGTGTTCCCTTTCTCGCTGCATCTCTCTCTGTCAAACAATAAATCAAATCTTAAAAAAAAAAAAATATTTATCATTAAACAGAAAACCTCAAATTGCAGAAGAGTACATATAACGTCATCCTATTTCTATTAATTTTTATTTTTCTGGGGGAAAAAACACACACCCAAAAACCCTCTTCATAGTAGTCACTCCTGGAGATTAAGAATGGAGAGATCAGAAGTCTTGATTTTCTCCTTTACATCCTTTTCCACCATTCAGTTTCTTAATATGAGCGTGTATTACCTTAATTTTTAAAATAGGGAGAAAAAGCCTAGTCATTTAAAATGAAGCATGATAATTCAATGAGTTGTTCACTTAAACTAGGTGCACTTCTCTGCGTGTGTATTATACCTCAATAAACAGGTGTGAGGTTTTTAATGAGACAGATATATGTGCTCAGACATGAAAAGGTTTCCCAGATATATTAAATTATCACATCATCAGATACACAGAGTATGAAATTCCACTTATGTAAAAAAACAAAAACTGTATGCATACACACAAATTTATATGAAGAGATGTAGAATGACATACACACATCATAATATTATACATCTATATTGTTGAATTTTTTTACCACCAGAATGTTTTTAGGAACTCATTTTGAAATTCACATTCTTTTTAACTTTTCAAATAATAATAGTACTTAACCCGAGGGTTGTCATGAGATTTACATGATAATGGTCACATACTTTGTTATATAAAAAAGTGTCATTAGGCATTTCTTTTTTTAATTACTAATCATTATGCACCAAAGACTCCTCTCCATCCCTGCCTTCTATCCCAGTCCCAAACCTGAGCCCTGATCCAGTGAGCCTGACTCAGNATGACCTGAGCTGAAGGCAGAGGCTTTAAACCGCTGAGCCACCCAGGCGCCCGCATCCCTGCCTTCTATCCCAGTCCCAAACCTGAGCCCTGATCCAGTGAGCCTGACTCAGGAATAAAGTCAAGTCAGGGATAGGATGAACATAGGGACTAAAGCAAGGGTCAAGAATGAAATGATAAATGAAGTCGATAATTTTTGCAACAGACATCCTTTGGCAAAAACAGTTTTCTATTTTAACTCAGCCATTCAGAAACAGCCAGATGCCTCCCTCATCCGAACCACCAAATGAAGACATCAATTTCTGTGTCAGTGCTGGACTGAGTCTTCCACTGAAGGGAAGCACGTCCCGCCCTGTCCCTCCTAATCCACACTCTCTCCACTCTTTGACCAGACACTTAATCCAACCGCCACAATACATGAACTTCACTATAGAGACTTATTCCATTTCTTATCCCGTAGCTTGTTGGTTAACATTATATGCTGCCTTATTTGTTGTTTTTGTTTTATCCATAATGTAAACTCTTTTTCAACAGAAACACGCAGTAAAACCACCTCTGTCCTAGGACAGATCACAGCACAGCACCGAACCAGAAAAAAATCTTCCACAGGTACCTGTTCACTGACTGGAGGTTAAAGATGGCCAGTGGGGCAATTCGTAGCACTAGTTACCCACACCCTACCCGGAGCCACACTGTAGACCTGACTTTTTCCCCAACCCTTCCTTCAATTCTCATTCTGCCACCTCTCCTCTGGGTAATGCCTCAGACACCACAATGTCCAGTAAAGCACCCTCTCCAAACTCCACTTACAGAAGAACTTGAGAGATAAACAAGTAGTAATAGTTCTCTCCTCCTGACCCTTCCTTCTCTCAACCTAAAATTTTCTGTGTTTCTGGTTTGTCGTCACATGAACCTCCTGTCTATTTTGTGAAACTATTCCAGGCCACTTGGGCAGTTGAGGGAGGTGAAGGGGACCAAAGAACTGCTCAAAGTTACTGTACGTCTGGAGTAAAGAGCACACAAGTTTTGGACTACTGCAGGCCTTAGGGAAACCAGGACTGAAGGAACTGTCAGTGGACCAAGGCCATTCCAGGGGATGACCTTTAGGAGTACATCCCCAGTTAGTGTATTAGTTTGCTAGCGCTACCATAACAAAGTAATACAGATCGACTGGCTTTAACAACAGACACTTATTTTGTCAGTTCTGGAGGCCAGAAGTCTAAGATCAGGGCGTCAGCAGAGTTGTATTCTTCTGGAAGCCTCTCTCCTTAGTTTGCAGATATCCATCTTTGGGTGTCTTCACACGGTCTTCCTTCTGTGTCTCTCTGTGTCCTAATCCCCTCTTCTTCTAAGAATAGTTGGTTTTGGCTCAGGTCATGATCTCAGAGTCGTGAAATCAAACCTCATGTTGGGTCCATGCTGGGCATGAAGCCTGCTTAGGATTCTCTCTCCCTCTGCCAGCCCCCTCTCCTCACTCACTCGCCAAAAAAACCAAAGCAAAACAAACAAAAAAAAAGCAAATACCAGTTATACTGTGGATTAGGACCCATCATATGACCTCATATGACCTTAATCACCTCTTTAAAGTAGCTATTCCCCCCAACACAGTCACATTCTGAGGTACTGGGGGAAACGAACTCATCTTATGATGGAGGGTGGGCAGGGGCACAATTCAGCCCCTAACAGTCAGCAACACGGAAAAGGAAAGGAGTTGTGAGTGCAGTTATGGAGAAATGAAAGCATACTCTACATTTGTCGAAGGAAATTTCACCTGTTCCCCCAAATCTAGAATTCCCTTTCTCTCTCAGTCCTTTGACACCAAACTTCCTGTTCCATTCTGAGCCCTGATGACTGCTCAGTCCTAATGATTCATCTTTCTAATCCCAAATGCAGAGCACTTACTAGCTCTACCACTCATCTGGCCCTTAACCCCATGTGGCCTGTGGTGGCTCTTGACACATTGTACATGACTGCACTTGAGGCCTCATCTCTGGTCACTATCCCATCCCACATTCTCCTTATATTGGTTCTTCACGGGATCCATACCCTGTTCCACTACAGATCAAGGCCATTGGAATACTCTTCCCCTGCTCCTTCTCACCTGCCCAGCCCTCTCTCAACTAACTAACAGCATTTTATCCTTAAGATCTCAGCTCAAATGCCTCTTTCTCAAGGAAGCTTTTGAAGATATCTCTCTCTGTCTCTCTCTCTCTCACACACACACACACACATATACACACCTACCCCCACACTAAACACAGGTCCTTCTCCTATCCTCTCTCCAAGCTTTCTGTCATAACACTTACCAACTTTAATTACATACTTGCATTGTTATTATATTAATGTGTGTCTCTCCCACAAGATTGACACATACTCTTAAGTTCATAAGTGGAATCCATATCTGGTTTATCCATCATTACCTACTGAGCCACTAGAGCAGTCCCTGGCACCCAGTAAGTGCTCAGTAAATATTTGTTAACTAAAGGAAAGAATAAATGAAGTGTGAATTAGTGTAAATCAGTGGTTATGTGGATTTATTTTTGCTGAATAAACTCACTTTGAGACAGAGACAGTGTGAAATCATTAATAATTCCTAGACAACAGATAGGTGCACAGATATGACCAGATCTTGAACCAATGGAACCATTCACAGAAAGCAGAAATTAAACTGTTCTACTATGTCATAATTCTGTCAAAAGCACTTAAGCATGTTTTCCACATGGAATTTTGCATGTATATTATATTTTTTTATATATTATCTATCTTCTGCAGGTATTTTTAGTCCCTTTAAATAGATATCTGCAGTTCCCCTCTCCCTGTGGTTCATTCCACTGCTCAACTTTGGCCTAAAACCAACAGGAATTCTTTACATGGGGTAAAGAACCGACGGATTCCCATGGTGACCTCCAATCCAACACTTTTTCATTTTCTCCTTCATATTAGGCAGGAAACAGTAAAATTCTGGGAACAAGATCTGTGTCACACATTGGAAATATTCATATCTGCTGATAACACTCAATCTACCTCGGCTAAGTGCATGAGGAAGCCACATGGTCACAATCTAATGGAACATAGAACATAACTAATACACTGAAGCAACATTCCATCTGTTATCACTTTCAGCTTTATGCAACATGTGGAAACAGGCTCCTGCACCACTTGGCTGTGTCAGAACATCTAAGAGAGGAGAATGCATGTTTGGGATTTATTGTGGTCACTCACCTCAGGAAAGTGTCCAAAGGAGTGCATTACAACCTCCACATGTCTGTATGTTACAGATTTCTTTTTTAAAAGGAGTATTTTCTGAGATGTACTTATCTCTCAGGTATTTGGACTATTTGTACAACCCTGGTTCTTTCGAATACTTGAAAGCAAAAGGTACCAGTAACTACTAATGAGAAATTTTTTTAGAACAGAAAACAAAACTGGTCTTTTAATAAGTATTGCAGCATTTGCATAAACTCACATTACTGAGTAATTCTGTTTCTTGTTTTGTTCTCTGCTCCCTGTGCCTCCCCACCCCATAAAGTAACAGACACCATTTTCTGTTTTATTAACCTCAAGTATTTTATCCAAGTTATAAGGCTCAAGTTCACCTGGGTTTCTCAGTGAATAATTTTCCTCATGCTAAAAGAAAATACATGCAGCAAATTGGGAATTCACATAAGCCAGAAAAATAACAGTAACATCATCAAAATCTCAAAATAATTTAACCAAAAAACATGAAGCTCAATTTTGAGAGCTTAGCAGTTGAAATAAATTAACATTACAGCATTACATAATCAATTTTTATGTTTGAAAGAAAACTTAAAATTCAAAGGACATTAAGTTGAATTCTTGAGCCCTTAAGTTCTTTATCAGTAATCAAACATTCAATGCATTCCTCACACTAGGTAAAGCAATGTGTCAACAACTAAGATACTTCCACTCATAGCCAGAAGCTACAACCTCTCTAGTCTAATTAACAAGGAAACAAAATCTCCAAAGAACCAAATCTACTCCCTCATTAAGCTAAACAGACCTGGGTCAGGTGTCTCAGAGATGACCAACTTGATCACTGGTTGTGAGGTTAAAATATTAATGACTCCATAAACGAGTCAATGCACCAGTAAACTCCATAAAATAAGGAAATCCAAAGACCAACTTCACACGACGGTTCAAATATGCTAAGAAAACCATCCTAGCCCAAAGTTCTCACTATCTTAAGGGCAAAAAAAAAAATTTTAAATACAAATCAAAAGAAACCTGATAGCCTATTAAAGAAATTATTTCCTAATAATAAAACTCTTTCCTATTTTACATCCAGTGATATAAATACTTTCTATCATTTTAAAGGATGAGCTTGAGAAGTGAGGGAATGGTATAGCTTCGGATATTCACATCTGTGAATTTATACTATCTAGTGCCAACCCAATGGCTATTATAACACTAAATGAAAGAAGTCAGTTATGAGTGTTCACCATGAATATCTGAGAAAAAAAAATTCTTATCCAAATTAACTGTTCTTTAAAAATACATCTTATCAGTTTGACCAATTATTGAAATTGTTTCTTCCAACAAAAATGAAATTGTTTTAATTATCTGATGATGCCCATAACTTGTATTTTTACAAAAATGAGAAAAATGCATCTTACTGGAATACCATCACCCACAACATAATATAGATTTATTCAGAATACCTTACCTTCTAGGAATTTAAAATATGGTAACTGCCCAAATATTTAGCTTCATTTAAAATTATTTCAGCCCAAACCCAACACCCAAGAAAAATCATTTTGATGGAAACATTTCATTTCACTCCCTGCAAAACCCAACATAAAGCTAGATTCTCTGTTACAAGTAGTCCTAAATGACATTTCGTTGCTACAGCAACAAAACTCGACTACCTGTGGCCATGATTTGTTAAGAATTCCTCCAACCAGTAAATTCTGTGCTGTGCATTCATAAAACCAAGAAAATGGCTAGAATGGCTCAATGCAACATAAAAATTAAGGTTTAATTTCCGACTTACGATTCACCCACACACATATTTATAACTTATATCATATATATACACCTAGATATATAATTACGGTTCTCCCAACTCCACGAAAAAGGGAAAAATCATACCAAATTTCCATTTAAAAATGGGCACCAAAAAACTGCTTTGTTTTAGATTTCAGTGAATAATTGCTACCTTTTCCCCAAAATTTATCTTAAAAGGTAATAGAGACTATCTGGAGAGAATTTTTAAAAACACGAATTTGTTATTTATATCCATTTTCATTCCAAAAGGGAAAGGAAAAAAAAAATCCTGAGGCATAATTTCCTATCTGTTCCAGTAAGTGTAGCTTCTTCAGCAATGAACTGATTTAGAAAGTATCAAGCTAAAGCATAAAGGAAAGAATGGAGTTGTCACCACGTTTATTGATTGACCAGACTGCTTCTGCAGGCTACTTACTCACCCTCACCGGGGGGCTCCAGGCTTGCACCCGAGGCTGCTGTCCGCCCTGGGAGCTCTGCAAATCTTTTGAGCTACAATTAGCCACAGTGCTACTCTGAGCCCTTAATGAATTTGTGCAGTTCGTCCCACTGCCCCCACCAGGGCCAGGTTTCCAAGGCCTCTGCTTGATGCCATCCAGAAGTCTGACCAGCAGAATGTTACTTGGAAGCTCTTCGACACCCGAGCCAACAAGAGTCCTGCACTCGGGACATCGTAGTTCATTTCGGGAACCTACAATCCCCAGCAAACATCGTTTGCAAAATGTATGCTGGCAAGGCAAGACCTTTGCGGAAGCATCAAGCCGCTCTAGACACACAGGACACTCCAGAAGATCCAATAAGGCAGATTCATCCATCTTTATCTAGTTTACTGAGAAAAAAGCTTCAGAAATGTTCATAGTTGTGTGCATCCCTTAAAGTGATTCATGTAACATCCATTTCAGACTTTGCTCTGGAGTAATGGGGGAGGGGGAGGAGAAGAAAAAAAATTAGTATTGTTATTTGGGGGAAAAGGTTCACAGAGGAGCCAAGAACCAAAAAGTACACAAAAGTGCTTCCTCTGAATAGTGCAGCTTTGCTTTGGAATGTAGTTCCTGAACTCCAAAGTCAACAATTAAAAACAAAACAGGCTTTTTAAACAATTCGAAATTAATCCCTAAAGATATCTAGGAGTTCACTGTGCAGAAATAGCTATCAAGTACTATACAGAATTCCTGCAATAAAATGGGATTTATGAAATGCAATAAAGAACATAATTTCTTCAGCTCTCAAAGTGATATTGGCTGCCTTAATAAAGTCCTCAACTCATAGAAGCTGAACAGAAGCAACCGAAAGTTTCCTCTACCTGAAATTACTTTTAAACCCAACAAACTTCCCAATCTTTAAGCTACTTTAGTGTTTAAGAAACCATGCCTCATGTGATCACTTGTGGTAAATGATTCCAATATTAAATACATATGTTTCTTCGCTGGCCTTAAAAATAGAAGTGTTTAATCCTGCCCAACCAAAATGAGGCGAAGGTTGACAATTCTAAAGGACACAATAAAGATTTGTTTGAAAGCAGCTGAAATAGAAAAGCACCCTTCAGGGCAGTGGTTGACAAACTCTGAAACAGATTTCCGAACAGCTTGTCCTAATCCCATTCAGAAAATCTGGCAAAATTATCACCAGAAGAATTTGACAATGGAATGCTGGACTGAAAACTGTGAGAATATGAAAATGGGGACATTCAGGAAAAACCATTTAAACCGGTGATTGCGCCGCTCTCCCCTACCACGAAAATAAATGTAAATGGGAATACCTAGGAGAAAAAGGGTAAAAAGCTTCTGATGGAAGCATTAACAGCTGTTCTTGACAGAGTCTGGGCGCGGGGAGCCCCAGGGCTGCGCCCCTCTCGCACGCAGCCAAGCGCAGGTACTCCCGGACCCGCAGGGAGGCGCGGCGGCTGCTCGCCACAGACACACCCCGGAGCCAGGTGCTGGCGACCAGGGCAGGGGAGGGTCCCAGGCTGGGGCTGCGGCCGGGCCGATGCCGGAACAGGGATCTCACTCCACGGCCTCTCTCCAGCACCCTTTGCGTCAAGCCGGGCATATAAACCACCACCACCCCCGCCCCCGGAACGACTGCGGGAAGTTTTTTCAAGGACTCAAAAATAAATCCGCAGCCTTAAGTTGCGAAAGTCAGCCCCACAAAGTGCCACCTTTCGGGAACCATCCATGACGCCGCAGAGATGGGAGTCTCCAGAGAGACCGCGCCACCGGCGAGCAGCGAATGCTGGGCTGCGCCCCGGGAGACCGCGGCACGGAGCCCGGGCGACTTCCTGCCGGGAGAAGACGGCGAGGCCGCCGCACCGTCCCGGCGCCGGGCCCACGGGGACCCGAGGACGGGGGGACTGAGGGACCGGCCAGCGCGGAGGAGCGCCCGACCACCTCCTCCGCGTCCGCGAGTGTCTGCCCGCGCCGGCTCCCCGCGCGGCCCCGCGCCCTACCTCGCGCCTCGGCTCCTCCTCTTTGTTCGCGGCCCCGCAGCGGCGGCGGAGACCGATGCAGATGCGGCCCCGCCGCGCCCGGCGCTCGCAGCGTCTCTGACGCCGCGGCGGCACCGGAGACTCCTCTCCGTCGCCCCCCTCGCGCGCACACACGCCGCCGCCGCCGCCTCCCACTTTCCCAGCCGAGGAGGGCGGAGGGAGAGGAGGAGGAGGAAGAGGAGGAG
>LNAC01000457.1:583863-598202 GCA_002007465.1 Ailurus styani | reverse complement strand
CTCCGGGAGCCGCGGGGCCCACGCACCTTCCTCCCGGCGCCGAGGTACCTGCGCGCGGTCCCCACCCTCTGCCCCCGGGGGCCGGCGGGGGCGCTGCGAGAGCCGGGAGTCCAGGAAGCGGGGTGCCCAGGAGCGAGTGAGCTGTGTGGTTTGGGGGAAACGCGCCTGGAAGATGAAGCAACCGGAGCGGGAGAGGGTTGGTGGAGGCGGCGGAGTGAGGAAGGCGGCGCGGGGCAGCGGCCGGCCACGTCCTCCTCCGGCCCAGAGCTGCCCGGCGGCCCGGGACGGACGACTCGGGGCGGGACCCGCTGCGGCGCGGGAGGGGCCGGGCCGGGGGCCGGGAAAGGGCGGGAGCAGCCCTGGCGGGAACGGGTCCCACTTTCCTTTGCCTGTGTTCGCCCAGGCCTGCGGAGACACCGGGCAGAGCGAGAGTTAAGTGTTACCCCGAGGTCCGAGACGGGCATGGGGGCTCGGCGTGGAAACAGCCCCAGGGCGGCTGTCCACCCGCCCATTCTGCGGTCGCCGCCGCCCGGCACTGCTCCCCGGCCTCCAGCACCCAGGCTCCGCGCTGCCTCCCCGGGGCACAAGCCCGAGCCAGCTGGGAGGATTGCTGACCCAGAAACTCAAAATGGGCGGGGAGAGAGACGAGGAAAACAGTTGTGGGGATTTACTGTGATACCTGCCCTAAATGGGGAAGACTCAAAGTCTGACCCCAGGTGAGCTGGCACCGGGGACCTAGCTGAGAGGCGCCTCTTTTATCTGAGCCTGGGAGGCAGCCATAACCATCACTGTAATCTTTGTTTCGGTTGCCGCAGGTGCACACCTGTAAACTCTGAAATGCAGTTTTGAAAAACACGTCCACGGGTTTTGAGGTTTGTTTTTCAGACTCGATTCAGAGGGGAAAACAAATTAAAGTTTTGTCATTATCTCAAAGTTGTCATAACTTTATTTGCATTTCCCATCCACTTACAAAAAGTTATCCCAAATACCCTTCCCCAAGGGAGTGCAGAAACTGTGAAAATAAGAGGAGTTAAAGATATTATGCAAGAAATCCCTATGCCTGGCAAGCGAGCAGGGTGACATTCTGAAGGGGAGCCAGATTATTTTCTAGTCTCCACCCAGACCACAGCTGAACTATTCAAGACCAATGAGGTCACCTAAGAAAGAAAGAAAAAAATTATAACAGTTAATAATTATCAATCATCACTATGTGCTAAACATTCTACATCCATTAATTCAATCCTTTCTGCAATCTCAGACCGCATGCCTCCTTAGCTTTGTTCTAAATAGATTAATATTCTGAGAGTCATAGTGTGTGAATACCAGAAATAACAGCCCACTTCCCCTTCCATTAGAAGTGAGCAAATACGCGTGCATTTGCACTAAGAAAGCAAGGGAAGGAATGAACAGCATGGAGAATTTTTAATCCAGTAATCTACAAATAAGGCACTCCGAAAGTGACTACTTAGCCTACATACTTCTGTATCTGGACCTGTGCAGATCAAAGTGGGGCTGACTGGAGGATTATAGTCAGTAGACAAATAAATATGAGTATATGCAGTGTACGGTTTTTAAAACCAAAGTTCAAAGAGGTTCATTTCATCCGCAGGTCATGCAATCAGTAGTGTTGAACCAAGACTCAACCTCAGGTCTCTGGATTTCAAGTTCCCTTTCTTACAAAACGCCTCAGGCAAAACCAAGGGTCCTATAGCTGCTCCCAGGGGAAAGAGGACACTCTTTTTTTTTTTTTTTTTTGAAAGAGGACACTCTTAATCATGTAATTATTCTGGAGAGCAGGAACAATTTTTGTTTTGTTTTGTTCCCATTTGTTTGTTTTTATGGAGAACAGTATATAAGGTCATGGGTAGAATGGTGCAGCTCGTGAAACTAGGCAAGAAAATCAGTAGTCACACCCATTACCAAAGAACTGAAAACAGTGTGTCCAAGACTAAAGTGATCAAAAGAGCCCCCCATTCATCCCATGAATAGTATCTGGCACATGGCTGCAGTTCTTTGAATGTTCCTGGTGCTAGTTCACTATGTTTTGTAGAACACAACTCTTCTATTAGCCTTAATTACTCTAGCTGTAAAACCAAGTTTTAGGCAAATTAAACTCTTGAGCCATCTTTCCTCTGTCAAAGGGTGAAAAAAAAATAATACCTTTCTTAGAGTGTTCTTGGAAGAGTCAATGAAATAATGTGCTGGTTCTTTATAATCTGTACATCTCTATTAAAGAAAGATCTCATTATCGTTATCTGCCAAAAATTACCCTGGCAGAGTTATATGGGGCAAAATCCTTCCCACGGTCTTTGAAAAGTTTGAGAAAACACTAACACTTGCAAAATCCTCTCAAGAGAATACTATAGGGGACAGAACAGTTGGGGAAAGAGAAGCATGTTCGTCTTACCATTTCTGGGAATTGTACACAAAGAATGTAAGTATGATACACATATGGCCCCTGTGACTTTGAGTAGATACAGGAAAAATATAAACACACCCTGTACACAGTAATGATAGCTTGGCTTAAAACAATTCTGATCCTCCCAAGACTTCAAAGTACTTTCATATGTGTTATCTCATTTATCTTCTAGGTATCCCTCTGAAGCAGTAAAGATAGATATAATCATCCCCATTTGCAGATGGGAAAAAATTAGGTGTAAAGCATTTATTGCTTTTAGTTATGATGTTATGACACAAATCGGGCTTTTAAATTCCCAGACCAGAGCACTCTTTTGTAAGCTTTGGGATCATGCTTACACATGCATATTCATACATGTGTCTGATCATCATTTTCCTTAAATACTTATCTGGCTCCCAGCTGCTGTGACATTGGAAAATGCAAGCACTATTTACCTAGTTGTTTAAACTAGAAACCTAGGGGCCGTCTTTGATTTCTCCCTTTTCCTCTCCATCTGTCTCCATCAGCAAGTCTCCCAGCTATCCCCAAAATATCTCCATTGCACCTTTGTTCAAGCCACCATCACTCGTTGCCTCTGGCCCTCCTAACCAGCTTCTCTGCTTCCACTTCTGTCCCCACAGTCTTGCCCTGAATGTAGTAACACCTAGAGCAAGATATAAAAAATGCATAACACGTTATACCATTTCTCAAACCTCATCAATTTCTTTCTACCATACTGGTAATAAAAATCAGGCACCTTCCCCCTCTTATGCACTCATGTGTCACCTGGCCCCTACATCATCGTGTTCTACCACAGCGTTTTGTTTGTCTTCTTCACAGTACTGTTCAGCATCTCATTTTTTGATACCTTATTTGTTGCCTATCTCCCTTACCTGAATATAAGCTCCCTGAAGACAGGGACTGGGTCTGTCTTCTTTACCATTGTAGCCTGGACAGCCAACCCATGGTGGATACCAGTGAATGATTCTCAAATAAAGAATTAATCAAGTATAGAATTATATGTATTACCATTCTAAAGCTACATGTGTAATTAATGCTTCCTGGCCCACAGATAGGAAATCAGCCAATGTTCCAAATTCCATTGAGGGTCTTTCTTATAATCTATCAGTCAATCAATAAGATAATAATATCAGTTAATAACTTTCTTATAATCTGTTAATAAGTTAATAATCTATCAGTTAATCTATCAGTTAAGAAGATGAGAAGGACACATGATTCTCTTCTCAGTTAAGTTGCAGAAAAAGCTATGTAACACATACCAGCTATGTAACACAAAACATAAATGCAATGCCAATTTGTCTTCATTCTAAGTCTTAATCACCATCTACTTCATTCTCCAAGCAAGCAGGAAAATTCAGAGTTGTCTCCAGTGCCTCCTTTTCCCTCTGCTCCCTCCCCCACAGATAAATGATCAAGACATCATTGGAAGTGCTTTTTAAATATCCCCCTTCTCCCAATCCTTATTTCAGGACTGTTTATCTTCTACTTGAAAGTAAATACTCTCCCTGCTTTCAATCTCTCCAGAGTACTTGATTCTGGAGAGAGCTTTGGAATCAAAAGCTTCTGCATCTACTAACTGGGTGACCTGAAGGCAAGTTTCTAGTCTTCTGTGCCTAAATTCCTCCTGTAAAATGGGCCTGAAATTACTACCTGCCCCAGGGGTCTTGTGGAGATTTTACATAATTTTATAAAACTAGAATGCTTGGAGCTATGCCCACCACATGGTAAGTGCTTAATAAATGGTTTTTTTTATAAGAGGGGAACCTGGGTGACTCAGTCAATAAAACGTCCTTGATTTCAGCTCAGGTCATGATCTTAGGGTCGTGAGATCGAACTCCACGTAGGGCTCTGGTTTGGGCATAGAACCTGCTTAAGATTCTATCTCTCTCTCTCTCCCACTACCCCTCCACCAACTCATGCAGCGTATGCCCACTCTCTCTCTTTCTCTCTCTCTCAAAAAAAAAAAAAAATATATATATATATAAACATACATATATATTTATATATAGCATCTAGATTCAATCCTAGATCCATTACCTGTTAACTAAATGACTTTGCAAATTTCCTTAATTTTCTGAGTTTCAACCTCCTTATCTATACACATGCACATAATGCTATCTACTTTGAAAGCTTATCATAAAAAATTAATGACAAAACTCATTGAAAAATCTAGCTCAGCGCTTTTATGGCACATAGTGGGGCTCAATAAAATGTTTGTTTCCAGTCTCCTTTTCTATGTACGTCTGCACCTTTTCCCACATAACTGGATTATCTCTAAAGTTCTTTCCAGCATTAAAAGTGTATCTCCATCCTAACTGCATAAAGGACATCTAAGGGCAATGGATTCCTCTTGTGAAGAGCCAAGTGGTCCTGAAGCACTCTAGTTGTCAGGAAAAAGGGGCTTTTATCAGTTAGAGTCAGGCAAAGCCCAAGGCAGTTATTTTGGTCTACAGTAGTGGGAAGGTGGTGCAAACTCCACTGTCTGGCAGAAAATCTGAGCAGATGGAGTATTTATAGACACTCCCCAAAGACTTCAGTTCAATCAGGATGGATGCTAGGGAGAAAGACTGATGAGTGGGAGGTAACTGAACTGAATCTTCTTCCAGCTTCTTGAAACAGGTTTGAATATTTGAGGAACTGTTCGACAGCGGAATACCTGAGAAGGGTTGCAGTGCTCTAACCTGACCTTCAGTTTCTTGAGGTTTGGTGAAGTCAGAATCACCTACAACGCTCATTAAAAATGCAGACATCCTAGCCTCGTTGCTAGAGATTCTCACTTAGTCTAGCAGGGGTTCAAGAATCAGGTGATTCTAATGTAGATGATGCTGGGACAACAATTTGAGAAATGCTAACTTACAGTCACCCAGAGGCACATTAAAAGGGAGATATCCTCGGCATTGACCAAGGAAACTCATCTCTAAAGGGCTCTCTAGAGGTTTGGTGTTGTTGAGAAGGATATGGGAGCTTGAAGCCATTTCTGGTTTTCTGGGGACAACAGAAGAGACATTGTGTATTTCCATCTCCATTCATTCCAGTCCGTCCCCCTCTCTACTGCCTACTTCACCATACAGTGATATCTCTCCTCTAAAAAAATACTGGACAGATTTTTTTTTTTTAAGGATTTCATTTATTTCTTTGAGAGAGAGAGAGAGACAGAAAGAAAGTGCAAGCGGGGGGAAAGGGGCAGAGAAAGAAGCAGACTCCTTGCTGAGCAGGGAGCCTAATGTTGGGCTCAATCCCAGGACCCTGGATCATGACCCGACCTGAAGGCAGACGCTTAACTGACTGAGCCACTCGGGTGCCCCATACTGGACAGATTTTTAAAGAATATGAATTTAAAGGGTAGCCAAAATATTAGTCTGCCCAAAGTAACACACACGTGGCTGGCTCCAAGTTGCCCTAAGACCCCAAATGTGTCTAGAGTCACGCACATCAAGCCTCAGAAGTTTAACAGCTCAATACTGTTAAACTCCAGTGAAAACATGCCTGAAAACTAGATTCCCCTAATATTTTCTGACACAAGGATAAAGAAAAATTTAACCTGCATGAGGAAAATATAATAGAATTTCTTCCTATTAAAAAATACTTTCTTTTGTCAAATTCCATTATCATTCTCAAAGTTTAAGCCTTCAAGTGGTCTTTTTTGCTTTTAAGCAAATTTTACCTAACCTATTAGAGAGTACATAAATACCCATCACTTTATCTAACCATCTTCGGGAAATGAAATTCCATAATCTTTCTTGGTAATCTATCTTTATATATTAAAGATTGTTTATCAATTTTCAGACTTTTTTTGATCAAATTTAAAGATAAAGTTTGACTTTTCTAATGCATTTAGATAGGCCAGTTTAAACACAGACACACACACACACACACACGGACTTGTGCTTCACTTGACTAGAAACTCATAGCACATGACCCAGGTTTTTTTTTTTTTTCATTATAAAACTGAACAGAATATGTGGGTCTTTCTCAATTTATCCTCCCTAATTCATATGTATACTCAAGTACAAGCCTATAATCTATGATTTCATAATGAGTAGAAATGATCCCATCATAACATTTTCTTTTGCAGCTACTGCCTCCCCTTCTCTCTTCCTTGCTCCCAAATAAAATGTGTTTATTCATGTTTTTAAAAGCATAATTATCATCATACTAGGTACTGATCATACTATGCTTCAACTCATTTTTTCCAAAAATTTGTCTGAATGCAGTAAGTGGTTTTTCTCCTTTTGCTGACATTAATTTCCTTACTGTTTTTCTGCCTCTTATTCCCCTAAACCCATACCTCCAAAATGTTCACCCCAACCTTCACGTTGTTTCTTAGAATTTCTATTCTTATGGCTTCTTGTACATGTTTTCTTTGTTTAAAATTTTGTGTCATGCGTGAATCAGGGAAACTGGAAGAGGCAATTTGGAAACTTGTTAAAGTGGGGCAACTGGGTGGCAGTCAGTTAAGAATCTGACTCAGGCAGTGAGTTTCAGCTCAGGTAGTGATCTCGGGGTCTTGACTGTAAGGTCATGAGATTGAGCCCAGCACCAAGCCCAGCATGAGGCTCTATGCTAAGGGCAGAGTCGTCTGGAGACTCTCTCCCTCTCCCCTTACCCCTCCGCAGCTCTGTAAGATAAATAAATAAATCTTAAAAAAAAAAGAAAGAAAGAAAAGAAAAGTTTCTTAAATAAACAAAATCTTTAAAATTAAATTTCCATCATCAGTTTATGCCACTAAACTTAATTTGATGAAATACAATAAATTTATTATAAACCATTCCCCATGTAAATTACATATAATAAATAAAAGTACCGAATGACTCATCAAAAAATGTAATAATGGTTGATGTTAATGAATTAGACCTAATTGTAGCATTATTGAAGATAATGTTTTTATCATCTCACTCAAAACAATCTCTTTTTTCTGAAACTTAAAATGAGCTGTTACAGAGTTTTTTAAAAATAGGAAACCAAGATGGTATCAGTCCAGTTGACATTTTTCTCTTCTACAAAATCGTGGAAGACTAAAGATGAAGATAATTTCCTTGTTTTCTATGATGCTTTTATGCAAAAATGATACTCTGCATAATTTCTTCTCAGTCTCAACTGAATTTCTGAAGCTATTTTTCAAGCAAACTTCCACATGTCTCCAGTGTACACCATCTGTCTCATCTCTCTCTCTCTCTCTTTCTCCTTTTTTTAAGTATTACAATTATCTTGTAATAGGAACTGTCAAATCTTTATTCCCCGAGGATTCTTTCTTTTGATAAATGAGAAGGAAGTGTATATATTGTTATGTGTAGTTGTATGAATGTGACGGGGGTTAAGGAAGGGTTAGATATTCAAAGCAGTTATGGCTAAGTTGACTTATTGGAGGAAATGTGATCAGGTAAGATGGCTAGAGTTTTTAAATCAGATTCTTCACCCTAGGAAAATAAAGGAATGTTTAGTCAAAAGGTCAGGAGGCCTTGAAGCAAAGAAGAATTCACAAATACCATTACTAAGGGTTCTGTGGCCCATACTACAAGCATTAGAGAAAATATGAAAAAAGAGGATGACCTTACTCACAAGCTGCAAAATGCTTATAAAGCCTATTGGCATTTGCAAATGGTTGATGCTTTTACTGGGGAATCAAGTTTTATGTTTACATAGTAAGTTTATACTCAGCAGGAACTTCAGGAAATCATATGGATTGCCAAGAAAAAGTCCATATTGAAGTATTTTTTAGGAAAAAAAACCCTGCCAAAAACATTTAGAAGGCTTTTTTAAAAAAAATGAAATTTGCAAGGAAATGCAATAGATAAAATTTATGTAGTACTCAAAATTTACAACCAATATACTTTATAGCATTTCATAAAAATTTATTTGCAACTCAATTTCAATCAATTTATAGAACATAATTACTGATATCTAGTAAGAAGCTGCAAAGTACAGTTAAAGCTTCAGCTATCCGGAATACTTGAAGAATGGGTCACTCTGGAAAACTCAGTTTTAATACAATTTAAGTTTCCCTGAGTTTTGTAATAAAAGGCACCGGAAATTAACATTTCAGGATGACTCCAGGCCATCATTATAAATATTGGTTTTTGTATAAACAGAATAATTAACTGTGGCATCTGATAGGCTTGGGTTTGAGTTCCGGCTCTGGAAACTTTTACTTATGTGACTTTAAGAAGGTTATTTAACATCGTCAGCCTTAGTTTCATCATCTGTAGAGGGGAGATAATGGTACCTACCCCATTGGTTGTTGTGAATCTTGATTAAAAGAGAGAATATAGACAAGCCTAGGTGGCTCAATTGGTTAAGCATCTGCCTTTGGCTCAGGTCATGATCCCAGGGTCCTGAGATGGAGTCCCACATTGGACTCCTTTCTCAGTGGGGAGCCTGCTTCTCCCTCTGCCTGTTGCTCCCCCTACTTGTATACGTGCTCTCTCTCTGACAAATAAATAAAATCTTAAAAAGAGAGAGAGAGAGAGAATACATTTGAAATACTTAGTGTATTTACATGGCACTAAGACCTCAGAAAAGTTTAACTAGTCTTAGTATTAATATTAGTGTTAGTGTTGACAGGATTATTTTACATTGAGGTATTTAAAAGCATTTTTCTATGTTTATAGCAGCAATGTCCACAATAGCCAAACTATGGAAAGAACCTAGATGTCCATCAACAGATGAATGGATAAAGAAGATGTGGTGTGTATACATACACACACACACACACACACACACACACAATGGAATACTATGCAACCATCAAAAGAAATGAAATCTTGCCATTTGCAACGATGTGATGGGACTAGAGGGTATTATGCTAAGCAAAATAAGTCAATCAGAGAAAGACAATTGTCATATGATCTCTCTGATCTGAGGAACTTGAGGGGCAGGGCGGGGGGTTGTGGGGAGTAGGGAGTGAAAAAATGAAACAGGATGGGATTGGGAAGGAGACAAACCATAAGAGACTCAATCTCATGAAACAAACTGAGGGTTACTGGGAGGTGGGAGGGTAGGAATAGGGTGGCTGGGTTATGGACATTGGGGAGGGTTTGTGCTATGGTGAGTGCTGTGAAAGGTGTAAGCCTGATGATTCACAGACCTGTACCCCTGGGGCAAATAATACATTATATGTAGTAAATAAATTTAATTAATTAATTAAAAGCATTTTTTAACAGCAGAATTCTATATTTTCAAATTGTTGTGTTTATCATTTTTGTTTTGTTTTATTTTCTTCTTCTCTTTCTATTCGCACCAGGAGCTGCCCAAATCTTTTTTTTTTTAAGATTTTAATTAAGGGCACCTGGGTGCCTCAGTAGGCTGAACGGCTGCCTTTGGCTCAGGTCATGATCCCAGAGTCCTGGGGTCAAGCCCCACATCAGGCTCCCTGCTTGGCAGGGAGCCTGCTTCTCCCTCCCCTTCTGTCTGCTGCTCTGCCTACTTGTTCTCTCTCTCTCAATTTGTCAAATAAATAAATAAAATCTTAAAAAATAAAACAGGTTCTAATCAAAAACAAGTTTTAAAAGATAATTAAAATCAAAATAGTTGTCCTTCCTTCTTGGTTTTTCTATCCTAATACTCAGTGAACATAAAGTCTACAAATACTTCTGGGACTCTTGAATTTTAAGAGAAGGGGGAGGCAGAGAGAAAGAGAGAGAGCATGAGGCGGGGGAGGGGCAGAGGGACAAGCAGACCTCCCCCATCACTGAGCAGAGAGCCCAACATGGCTCCATCCCAGGACCCCGAAATCATGACCTGAGCTGAAGTCAGACACTTAACCGTGTGAGCCACCCAGGCATCCGTAGGAGCAGCCCAAATCTTTTAGTGGTGAGGGCTGGGTTTGGAAGTGCCAAGCAGGAGGAAGAGCAGACCAGGGGGCCAACCCAACTCCCCCAGCACTGTCAGCAACTTCCCTTCTCTGAGCTATCACTAGGGTCCCGACCCTTCTTCATCTTCTACTCGTGATTCTAACCATTAGAAGTAATCTGAGGTCTTTACATATTCTTGGCCTGCGATATGCTCTGGTTTTTGACTCTCGTGTTGGGAGTCTTCCTCTCCCCCTCACTGACTCCCCACCACTTTTGGTAAATAATTATCACCTATGGGTTTTAGCTTAAATTTCTCTAGGCCCTCAGTTCTCAGAAATTTTCTTCTGAGCATGTAAGTCACTTGGCCTACTTCCAATGGCTGATGTTTTCAGATTCCAGCCTTCTCAGTTGGGACCCAGCAGTATATCTATAGACTATGACTTCTTACTCTTTTCATGGTAGCAATCTTTCTCAATTAATTTACCAAACTGCTAGCATCTCAGTAATCAATTAACCCAGATGGTAAGACTTATCTGTAGAGCAATACAAATTGGTCAAAATGGAGCAATGCCATCAAAGTTCATCTTCTCCTTATCTGTACCCACCCGTTCTCCCAAACCAATATGTGGTATATATGTAGGTATGCGTCTTATCTTTCTACAAGTTCAAGTAACCATATATAATATATATATACCTATATTGGGAAGTTAACTTTGTTTAAAAAATAGGATTACATCTTATATATTTCTCTGTATATTGCTTTTTGTCTCTAAAACATATAATGTAAGACTCCCTTTTAGTCAACAGGCATAGAACTAACATTCTTGGGGCACCTGGGTGGCTCAGTGGGTTAAGCCTCTGCCTTTCGGCTCAGGTCATGATCTCAGGGTCCTGGGATCGAGCCCTGCATCCGGCTCTCTGCTCGGCAGGGAGCCTGCTTCCCCCTCTCTCTCTGCCTGCCTCTCTGCCTGCCTCTCTGCCTACTTGTGATCTCTCTGTCAAATAAATAAATAAAAATCTTAAAAAAAAAGAACTAACATACTTTATATTGCATTGTTTTCCTTGGAATGGTTGTGTCCCAATCATTTTCCTATTAACAGTTCCCTATTAATTCACTCTTTTGTCTTCTGTAATTAGAAACAGAGCTGCAATAAACATTCTTGTTTCTGTGTCCTTATGTAGAGAATGGATTCCCTAGGATGGAATTTCTGGGTCACAGGGAATGTACTATACAAAATGATTTTATTGAGATAGAATCACCATATAACACTGTATAAGTTTGAGGTGTTGGCTTGACACATTTAACTTTTGCAATATGATTACTAGAGTAGCATTAGCTAACACCTTTATATGTCACATAATTATCATTTCTTTTTGTGTAGAGAACAGTTAGAGATCTAGTCTCTTGGTAAATTTGAAGTTTATAATACAGTATTGTTGACTATAATCACTATGTTGTACATTAAATCTGTAGAATTTATTTATCTACTAGTTGCAGTAGAATGCCTATTTTTAACAGATATTGCCAGATCCATTCCATGAACATTTAACAATTTAGATTTCTACCATCAAGGTATGAAAATACTCTTTCCACATCCTCAAATCACCCTTTCTGGCTTCCACTTTTTAGAATTGTTACCATTTTGATAGGTGCTTTATGCTATTTGGTAAATATTTTAAATTGCATATCCCTGACAACAACTGAGGTAACCTTTTATCATTCACATGTTGATTTTCTCTTATTTGAGTTTGTTAGTCTTTATCTTACCAGTTTAATAAGAGCCCTTTGTATGTTAAAAATATTAGTTACTTCTATGACATTGGCATTGCTAGTATTTTTTCCAATTAGTAGTCTTTTCACTTCTCCATAACTTTAAATTCAAAAAAAAAAAAAAAAAAGAAAAGAAATATGAGGAGCACCTGTATGGCTCAGTTGGTTAAGCATCTGCCTTCAGTAGGGTGCAGGGATCAAGTCCTGCATCGGGCTCCTTTTTCAGCAGGGAGCCTGCTTCTCCCTCTGCTTGTTGCTCCCCTGCTTGTGTGCTCTCTCTCGCTCTCTCTCTCTCTCTCTCTCTCTCCCCCTGTCAAATAAATAAAATCTTTAAAAAAAATTTCTTTTTTAAACAATCTTAGGTCACCTGAATGGCTCAGTCAGTTAAGCATCAACTCTTGGCTTCAGCTCAGGTCATGATCTCATGGGTCGTGAAACTGAACACCGCATCAGCTCCATGCTCAGCAAGGAGTCTGCTTGAAAATTCTCTCCCTCCCCCTCTGCTCCTCCCCCCTGAAATAAGTAAATAAATCTTTAAAATTTTTTTTGAAACTGTCTCAAATTTACAGAAAATTTGCAGGAAAATACATCAAGAACTTTCATTTTCCTGAATAATCTGAGAGTAAGTTGCCAACAGGATGCCCCATCCCCTTACGGACATCTTCCTGCATAACCACTGCACAACCATCAAAATGGGAACATTGACAATCATACAGTAGCACCAGTAACGTTTGTCAACAATAACAATAATAATAGCAATCCCCCATAATTTCCTTTGAAGTAAAAATCCACCTAGTTCAGAATCCTGCATCTAGCTATCATACCTCTTTAATCTCCTTCAACTTGGAAATAACTTCTCATTCCTGGATTCTTTAGAAGATTATAGGCTATTTTGTATAATGTGGGTTTGAAATTATTCCTTATTATTAGATTCAGGTTATACATCTCTGGGAAAAAATCTACAGAAGGGATGTTCTGTTCTTCCCAAGGCATCCTACCGTGTGGGATAGGATTTGTTTCTGCTGTTGTCCAATTTGATAACTTGTTTAAGATAGTGTCTTCCAGTCTTCTGCACCATAAAATTACATATTTTCTCTGTAATATTTTCTTAGGGTGTGTTTTGAGATTAAGTATATATTCTCTTATTAAACATTCAATGTACATTGAATGTTTAATAAGAGAATATTATATATGGTTTGCAGTTTCATTCAAAGAGTTATTTGCATTTTCATCATTAGTTCTTTGGGTGCTTACTTTGCCTCAGATTTGTGGGCATCTCTTCAAGCTGGCTTCTGTATCTTTTTGCTACAACTGCAAATTCTTTGAGCATCTCCTTGATTTTGGCACTATAAGATGTTCCAGGTTGCTTTTGAACTTACTCTGCTTAGTCCTAAAATCTCATTTCTCCAAGGAGCTCTGGCTCCTTTCTGTGGAGAACGGTTCTCAGAAATTAAGACCCTAGCATTGCTGTGCTCAACACTTGTGGAGTATCTCTGCGTTAGACCTTCTCAGTGGACCGAAAAGGAATATACACACACATTTGCATCCATATTTATTTCCATAGCTATATATATATTGAAATCCATGATCTCAAGATACTTCCAATTTCAATCAGTACTGGAGGGCTGATTCTATTTTCTCCCTTTCCTTATTTATAACTCCCTCCTCCAGATTCCCATTTCCCTCAGTTTGTTTACTTCTCTGATCAAGCCTCCTGTATATAATCAATCTCCTATAACCCTGTGCTGGCACTTCCTCCACCGGGGCTCTGCCATCCTGCTTCCCACACAGGATACGCTCCCTACCTAGCCTCGGTTCCGTGGAGCCAGGTCATCCCCCTGTGAGGGCCACTTCCTCACCCCAAATGTTCTGATACCCTGCACCACGATGTCCATCCATGCAGAGGCCCTCCTCACCTTGCCATGCCCTGGCATCCTACACTGGGATATGTCCTCTGAATCCTTCCATTCAGACACACCCCTTACTCTGCTTGGTCTCTGACAATTTACACCTGGCCACCCCTCCCCGGGGACAGCTTCTTCGTCCTGCCCAGATTCTGATATCCCTTTCTGGACTGCTCTCCTGCACAGCAGCCCTCCTGACCCCATTAGATCTGTTCTGTTACAGCACTGATTAACCATTTCACTCCCGATAGCCAGTTGTGCAGTATTGCTTACTTCAGTGAACTCCTCCAGCTGATAAGAGAGAAAACTAGAAACTCAAAAGTGGGATTGAAGAGAATCTGCTGGGCAGAAGTTTGCTAGCCTAGACGGGAATGCCAAGGAATGCTCGTTTCCTTCATTTCCCACCACAGACCAAGTGAAGCAAGCTTTAAGAAATATATTTGGCCAGGGCGCGG
>LNAC01000457.1:556847-581936 GCA_002007465.1 Ailurus styani | reverse complement strand
TTTTTCTTTCTTTCTTTCTTCCTTTCAAGATTGTATTTATTTATTTGACAGAGGGACAGAGAGCACAAGTGGGCAGGGCCGCAGGCAGAGGGAGAGGGAGAAGCAGGCTCTCCAATGAGCAGGGAGCCCGATTCGGGACTTGATCCCAGAACTCTGGGATCATGACCTGAGCCAAAGGCAGCGGCTTAACCGGCTGAGCCACCCAGGTGCCCTGGTTTTCATTTATTATTTTCTATCTTTATTCACTCTTTCAAGTTTTTCTTTGGTTTATTTTGCTGTTCTTGTTCCAGTTTCTTAAACTGAGTTCTAAATTTGTTTTTCTCTGTTTTCTTTAATAATAAAGCACTTAAGACTATAAATTCCTTCCCGATAGGAATAGTTTGAGCTGTGTCATATATGTTTTGGTATGAAGTTTTCTCCGTTATTGCTTTATAGATAGTTTGGGTAATTTTGGTTTTATTTACATATTATTTATGTTTATATAAAACTATATATTTATATACTTATCATCATTTTAGTATATTTTACTAATATTTATTTGTACTTCAAGTAGCATTTATATTTTAAAGTGTTATTTAGGATGTTGGTTCTTTTTTTTTTTTTAAGGATTTTATTTATTTATTTGACAGAGACACAGCAAGAGAAGGAGCACAAGCAGTGGGAGTGGGAGAGGGAGAAGCAGGCTTCCTGCTGAGCAGGGAGCCCCATGCAGGTCTCGATCCCAGGACCCTGGGATCATGACCTGTGCTGAAGCAGATNCAGGCTTCCTGCTGAGCAGGGAGCCCGATGCAGGTCTCGATCCCAGGACCCTGGGATCATGACCTGTGCTGAAGCAGACGCTTAACGACTGAGCCACCCACGTGCCCCTAGGACGTTGGTTCTTAATTTCCAAGTCATCAGAGGAGCTTTTCTTGGGGGGGTATCCCGTTTTCATTATTTATCCCCTCCCCCCTTTTGGGGATTACAGCTCAGGGAATGTGACCTATAAAATCTCTACTTTTGTGAATCAGATATTAGATATCCTAGATATTGTTCTGGACCAAAGACAATACTAATGTTTATAAATGTTCCATTAAGATACAAAAGAAACATAGTTATGAGATGTAATGTTCCATACATCTTTTAGGTCAAATTTGTTGGTTGTTTTATTCTATTTCCTCCTTNCAGGTCATGATCCCAGGGTCCTGGGATCGAGGCCCACATCGGGCTCTCTGCTCAGCAGGGAGCCTGCTTCCTCCTCTCGCCTCTCTCTCTGCCTGCCTCTCTGCCTACTTGTAATCTCTCTCTCTGTGTCAAATGAATAAATTAAAAAAAAAAAATCTTAAAAAAAATAAATAAATAAAAAGTCTCTATTAAAATTGTATTTTTACTAGATTCTCTTAATAGTTTTGGCTTTATTTATGTAGCTTCTATATGGACTGGTGAAGACAGTTTATGATTGTTATACTTATCTACAAATTTGCCTTTTATCATTATATGATATCAACATTCATCCTGCTTGTTCCAACATTGCTATTGCCAGACTTGGCTTCTTTTGATTTATATTTATCTGATGATATCTCTGTACATCCTCTGAATTTCAACCTCTGCCACTTTGTTTAAAGTGGGTTTCTTTAGGAACATGTGGTTGAATTTTGTTTCTTATCCACACGGACAGTTGTCGGTAGATATTATCCTAGTGTCTTCTGATTTCGGAGTTGCAGATAGAAATCTGAAGTCAGTTTGGTTCTTTTTCAGTGTCAATGACTAGTCCTTCCCATCTGGAAGACTGTAGAACTTTGTCATTATCCTTGGAATTAGCCCGTTTTACTGGCATCTGTTGTGTTTGTTCCCTTTTTTGTAGCTCTTTCCCTTGGAACTCAAAGATTCCTTTCTATCTGAATGGTTTCCTTGGCTCTGCATGATTTTCTTCACCTATTTGTTTAAATATCGCCTCTACTCTGTCGATTGCTATTTCTCCCTCTGAAATTCCTATTTATTTATACATTGCAACTTCTGGGTCTGTCTTCTGGCTCTCAGATTTGCTCTGATGGTTTCTGTCTTTAAATTTTCGCTGTTTGGAGAGATTTTTCCACTTGTTCTTCCAGGCCTGTGTTCACTTCTCCCTAGTTGCCATCCTCTTTTTCAATACATCTGCTATATTTTTAAACTCAAAAATCATTTTCTTGAGTTCCAGTTATAGCAATTTAATGCTGTAATTGGAGCCCCTTGATTGCATTAATTGCCTTTTTTGGTTCAAGTTACCATGTACTCCTCTAGCCATTCGATTTTGCTGGCAGCTGCCTATCCAGGGTGCTGGGCACATTCTTTCGCTCTCTGCCTTGGTTGTGACTTTGCCTACTTGCAGTATTATTCACTCTGGGCCAAGTCTTAAGCAATCCCATGGGTTACCAAAGGCTCAGTGCTGTCTGCCCCTGTGCACAGACAAGGTATCAGCTGGAAAATCCGATGGTTCTCATCTAGGCTTTCCTGCACCCTGGTTTCCTCAGCTACACAGAGGCTTTCGCTTACCCGTTAAGTCACCAGCTGCTCTTGAGGGCCAAAAAGACCAGCAGGTCCTTCCAAGGGCAGCTGTATCAGCTGTAGGGTTGCCAGATAAAATATATTACATGGGACATACTTGTACGAAAAGATTTATTCAGTTTATATCAAGTTCAAATTTAACTAGGTGTCCTGTATCTCCCTCTCTCCTTCCATCTCTCTCTCTGTCTCTCTTTTTGGCCCAACCTGGCCACCCCAGTCAGCTGAGTTGTTCTCCCTCTCATCTTTCCTTTTATCTATAGATCTCATAAGCCAGGCTCTCTCTGATAACTTTGGAACTCTGACCCTTGCCTTCAGGCACCTTGCTGAGGCCCCAGACTTTTTCTCTCGCTTGAGGATGTCAAGGTCCATGTCCAGTACAGGCTCTCTCCACATTGGATCCCCACAGCCTCACATATCTCTTCCCACCTCCAGGGCTCCACTCAAGAAGTTGTTCATGGTTACACTTAGTTGCAAGAGCAGAGGATGCTGCTGACATACACATTTAGGTAGCTCTCATAGAATGTATGAGGAAAATAATTTTTATTCTAGAGCTCTGCAGCCAACCAATCATTTACATAGAATAAAGGCAAAAATATTTTCAGAACTGCAAGCACTCAGAAAGCCTGCCTCTCAAGTGCTTTTCCTTTTTTTTTTTTTTAAGATTTTATTTATTTGAGAGAGACAGAGTGAGCGAGAGAACATGAGTCGGGGGGAGGGGGGGCAGGGAAGCAGAGAGCCTGATGCAGGGCTGGATCCTTGGACTCCAGGATCATGACCTGAGCCAAAGACAGATGCTTAACCAACTGAGCCACCCAGGAACCCCTCTCAAGTATTTTTCTAAAGAAGTAATGGGAAGATGTGCTCAATAAACAAGGGAATAAAACAAGGAACAAGAAGATGTGGGATTGGGGTGGGTCCAACAGAGGAGCGCGGGGAAGGGAAGTTCCAGAGTATTAGTTGGCAGCTGGCCTGGAGAGGAATTAGGACAAACCGGAGTAGAAGGACAGAACTGCAGAAAGGAGATACTCATACATTAAATACTACGTGAAAGATAATGGAAGAATGTAAAGACTTGATAAAAGACAGACAATCTAGGTCTTTCCAGTCAATTTTTTTTTCTTCCAGTTAACTTTATTTGAGATGGGATCACCATTCAGAGCTGCTCGAATCAAGGATCTTACTGAGAGTTTGTCTTATTCAGATTCATACCCCCAGGGGCAGGCTGTAATCACACCAATCCCTGGAGATAAGATAGAATATATGTTAGAGGCTAAAAAAATGCAATAACTTCTGCTCAAATTCAGACCTCTGAGATTTCAAAAGAATTCATCTCAAAACTTGAGTTCCTACTTTAATTCTGTCTCCACTCATTCTGCCTGACAGAAACCAAACTAAGAAATCTACTTTGGGTTCTGGTCTGGCATGGAAGGAACTTGGAAGTTGCCACTTTGTTCTAACAAGTAAAAAGTTGAACAAACTGAAAAATTAACAACTCTCCTTAGATCTGTAAGAGAAGGGAACAGGGCACATTGCTGCCTCTGAAATTGGAGACTGACAGATGGCTATAGAGAACCACAGTGAAAGCTTCCCAGAAACAAACACCAAAGCAGGAAAACCTGAACTGTGCAGGCAGACCTCATTTTATCGTACCTCACTTTATTGTGCTTCACAGATAACTGTATTTTTTTTTTTTTTACAAATGGAAGGTTTGTAGCAACCCAGTGTTGAGTAAGTCTATCAGTGCCATTTTCCCAACAGCATTGCTCACTTCATGTCTCTGTGTCACATTTTGGTATTTCCCACAATATTTCAAACTTTTTCATCATTATTGTATTTGTTATGGTGACCTGTGATTAGGGATCTCTCACATTACTATTGTAATTATTCTGGGGCTCCATGAACTACACCCGTATAAGATATTTAATCAGTAAAGGTGTGTGCGCTCTGATGGCTCCACTGACCAGCCTTCCCTCTATCGTTCTCCCACTTCTTAGGCTTCCCTATTCTCTGAGACACAACAATATTGAAATTAGGCCAATTAATAACCCTACAATGCCTTCCAAGTGTTCAAGTGAAAGAAAGAGTCATAATTCTCTCACTGTAGATCAAAAGCTATAAATGATTAAGCTTAGTGAGGAAGGCATGTGGAAAGTAGAGATAGGCTGACAGGTAGGGCTTTTGCACCAAATAGCAGAATTGTGAATGCAAAGGAAAAGTTCTTGAAGGAAATTAAATGTTCTACTCTGATGAATACATTCTTATTGCTGATTTGGAGAAAGTTTGAGTGATCTGGCTAGAAGATCAAACCAGCCAGAACATTCTCTTAAGCCAAAGCCTGATCCAGAGCAAAGCCCTACTGTGTTCAATTCTAGGAAGGATTGGAGAGGTGAGGAAGCTGCAGAAGAAAAAAGTTGGAAGCCTGCAGATGTTGGTTGGCGAGGTTTAAGGAAAGAGGCCAGCTCTGTAACATCAAAGTACAAGCTGAAGCAGCAAGTGCGAATGCAGAAGCAAGTTTTCCAGAAGACCCAACTCAGATACTTCATGAAGATGGCTACACTAAACAACAGATTTTCAATGTAGATGAAACAGTCTTCTATTGGAAGGAGCAGCTATCTAGGACTTTTGAAACTAGAGAGAAGTCAATGCCTGCCTTCAAAGCTTCAAAGCAAAGGCTCTCTCTCTTGCTGGGGGCTAATGAAGCTGACCACTTTTAAGTTAAAGCCAATGCTCATTTACCATTCTGAAAATCCTAGAGTCCTAAAGAATTATGGGAAATCTACTCTGTGCTCTGTAGAGTGACAAGAAAACCTGGATGACAGCACATCTGTTGACAACATGGTTTACTGAATATTAAAAGCCCACTGTTGAGATCTACTACTCAAAAAAAAAAAAAGATTCCTTTAAAAATATGACTCCTCGTTGGTGATATACCTGGTCACCCAAGAGCTCTGATGGAGATGGACAACAAGATTAATGTTGTTTTCATACCAACTAATACAACATCTATTTTGTACATCAAGGAGCTATGTTGACTTTCAAGTCTTATTATTTAAGAAATACATTTTGTAAGGTTACAGCTGCTATGGATAGTGATTACTCTGATGGATCTAGGCAAAGTCAATTGAAAGCCTTATGGAAAAACTCATAAGGAGTTGCTTCTTATGGATGAACAAAGTGTTTCACTGTGATGGAATCTACTGGTAAAGATGCTGTGAAGATTGTTGACATGACAACAAAGAATTCAGAATATTACATTAACTTAGCTGATAAAGCAGCGGCAGGGTTCAAGAGGATTGACTCCAACTTTAAAAGTTCTTCTGTGGGTAAAATGTCAAACAGCATCGTGCCCTACAGCAAAATCATTCATGAAAGGAAGAGTCAATCAATGCAGCAAATTTCATTATTGTCTTATTTTAAGAGATTGTCACTGCCATCCCAGTCTTCAACAACCACCACCCTGATCAGCAGCAGCCATAAACACTGAGGCAAGACCCTCCACCAGCAAAGAGGTTCTGACTTGCTTAAAGCTCAGATGATGATTTGCACTTTTTTAGCAATAAAGTATTTTTAAAATTAAGACATTACATTGTTTTTTAGACATAGTGCTATTGCACACTTAACAGACTATGGTACAGGGTAAGCATAACTTTTATATGTACTGGGAAACAAAAAAATTCACTTGACTTGCTTTATTACAATATTTGCTTTACTTGGGTGGGCTGGAACCAAACCTGCAACATCTCCAAGGTGTGCCTGTAATTGACAACTTGCTGAAGGCTGTTTGGACAAGGTGGGATGAGGTGTCACAATTTTGTCAGTCTCACTTCCTAGAGCTCTAATAGTTTCTCATGAAATAGAGAAAATCCCCTCTGCTTCTGGTAGAAAAAAAGGGAAGAGGAAGCATTTTGAAATATGCTAGAGCATTCTGCTCTTAACAAGGTTTGGCCTCAGGATAAACTATTTAAACACAGCCTAATCTGCTGAGTTTTATCAGAGGTTTACTGACCTGCAAAAAGGGAAATGCTCCAGCCCACTCTTAGCCATCCTGTCCCACCTGGGGGGCGGGCAGGGGTAACCAAGAAGCACATGAAGTTCATAGCTAGAGGCACAAGCTCAGGAAAGACTGAAACCTAATAATAGTTATATAGAATGCTTCCCCTACTCCCACACCTCACCACTGCATTACTAAAAGCCCATTTACAGCAGTTTCTTTTTCCCATTATATCATACCCAGCTATCAAAAAAATTAAAAGACATACAAAAGGCAACCATTTAAGGAAGAAATATCAATTCCCTACAATCTCCTTCTGAGCACAGAAGCAGAGGGAATATTTTCTAACTCATTCTATGAGGCCAGCATTATCTTAGTACAAAAACATGTCCAGATCTATATGAGAAAAACTTCAAAGAAATCAAAGAAGATGAAAGAAATCAAAGAAGATGAAAGAAATCAAATAAGAACTAAACAAATGAAGAGATATTCCATGTTCATGGATAGGAAGACTCAATATTGCCAAGGTGTTGTTCTTCCAACTTGATCTATAGATTCAACACCATGCCAATCAAAATCCCAGCAAGTTCTTTTGTGCTATTGAAAAACTGATTCTGAAGTTTGTATAGAGAAGCAAAAGACCCAGAATAGTTGACACAACATGAAGGAAAAGAATAAAGTCAGAAGACTGACCCCATCCAACCTCAAGGCTTACTATAAAGCTATAGTAATTAAGACAGCGAGGTATTGGTGTAAGAATAGGTTCCAATAGATCAATGGAACAAAATATTGAATAAAGAACCCAGAAATGGACCTCTCTAAATATAGTTAACTGACATTTTTAAAAAAAGATACTTTTATTTATTCATTTGAGAGAAAGAAAGCACAAGCAGGGGGAGGTGCAGAGGGAGAGAGAGAAGCAGAGTCCCTGCTGAGCAGGGAGCCCAATGCAAGGCTCAAACCCAGGACCCTGAGAGCATGACCTGAGCCGAAAGCAGATACTTAACTGACTGAGCCACCCAGGCTCCCCTAGTAAACTAATCTTTGACAAAGGAGCAAAGGCATTACAGTAGAGCAAAGTAGTCTTTCCAACAAATGATGTAGAAACAAAAAAATAAACATTTTTATCTAGACTTAGACTTTACACTTGTCACAAAAATTAACTGAAAATGAATCACAGACTTAAATGTATAATGCAAAACTACAAAAGCTCTAAAAAATAACACAGAAGAATATTCAAATGACCTTGGGTTTGGTGACAATTTTTAGCTACAACACCAAGCATGATCCATGAGAGAAAGACTTGATAAGATGGACCTCATTAAAATAAACAGTTCTTTCCTGTGAAAGATGTTGTTAAGAGAATGACAGACAAGCTACAGACTGGGAGAAAATATTTGCAAAAGACATATCTGATAAGGGACTGTTATGAAAACTATACAAGGAACCTTTAAAGCTCAACAATAAGAAAACAAACAACTCAATTAAAAAATGAGCCAAACACTTTAGCACACACTTCACCAAAGAAGATATACAGATGGCAAATAAGCATATGAAAAGCTGCTTCACATCATATGTCATCAGGGAAATGCAAATTAAAACAACAACGAGACAGCACTACACACCTATCAGAATAGCCAAAAACCAGAACACTGAAAACACCAAATGCTGTGGTGAATGTGGAGCAACAGGGCCTGTCAATCACTGCTGGTGGGAACCCAAAATGGTTCAGCCACCTCGGAAGACAGTTTGGTGGTTTCTTACAACATTAAACACACCCTTTCCACGTGATCCAGCAATTGCCCTCCTTGGTATTTATTTACCCACAGGGGTTGAAAACTCTTGTCCACACAAAAACCTGCTCCTAGGGTTTATAGCAGCTTTGTTCACAATTGCCCAAACTTGGAAGCAACCAAAATGTCCTTCGATAGGTAAGTACATCCAGATAATATTTTTTAGCGCTAAAAAAGAAATGAGTTATGAAGGCATGAAGAACCTTAAATGAATATTACCAGGTAAAAGCAGCTCATCCAAAAAGGCTACCTACTGTATGATTCCAACTATATGATATTCTAGAAAAGGCAAAACTATGGAGACAATAAAAAAGATTAGAGGCTGCCAGGGGTTAGAAGGAGGGAATGGTGAATAGGAAGAGCATGGAGGGGTTTAAAGGCAGTGAAACTATTCTGTACGACACTATAATGGTAAATACATGCCATTATACATTTGTCCAGACTCAGAGAAGTTACAACACCAAGGTGAGCCCTAATGTAAATTATGACCTCTGGGTTACAATGTGTTAAAGTAGGTTCCTCATATTAATTGACCGTACAAAGGAATGAAGTACTGGCACATACTACAAAATTCAGGAACCTTGAAAACATGTTAAGTAAAAGATATCAGGGGCACCTGGGTGGCTCAGTGGGTTAAAGCCTCTGCCTTCAGCTCAGGTCATGATCTCAGGGTCCTGGGATCGGGCCCCACATTGGGCTCTCTGCTCAGCAGGTAGCCTGCTTCCTCCTCTCTCTCTGCCTGCCTCTCTGCCTACTTGTAATCTCTCTCTGTCAAATAAATAAATAAAATCTTTTTAAAAAATAATTAAAAAATAAAAGATGTCAATTACAAAAGACCACATATTAAATATGATTCCATTTATATGAAATGTCCTGAATAGGCAAATCCATAGAAATAGAAAGTACATTAGAGTTGGTAGGGGCTAAGGGAAGCAGGGGGTGGTGGGAATGGGAAGTGATTGCTAATAGGAAAGTGATTGCTAATAGTATTTCTTTTTGGAGTGATGGAAATGTCCTAAAATTAGGTAGTGGTGATACTTGCACAACTCTGTGGATATAACAAATACCATTTAGCTATAGCTGTACATTTTTAAAAGGTGAGTTTTATGGCATGTAAATTATATCTGAATAAAGTTATTATTTTTAAGAAAAAAAATGAAGTAAGTTCCTCAATTACAGCAAATGTACCACTCTGCATGGGGAGATTGATAATAGGGAGGGAGTCTATGTACGCATGGGGTCAGGGGTACCTGGGAAATAAAGTCTAATACACACACACACACACTTTTGGCCAGTGAGGAAAAGTAGACTCTGTGTGTGTATATGTGTGTGTTTGTGTGTGTGTAATATAGACTACATCCCCATCTCTTGATATAAATACATAATAATTTTCAAAATTTTACTTGCCTTGGTTTCCTCATCTGTAAAATGAAGCTAATAATAGCAAATACTTGAAAGGATTGTGGGAAGGACTGAATGAGTTCAGCACAGAAAACAGTGCCTGGTACATGGTAAGCTCCATGTACACAGCAGCTAATACAATTAATGAATGACAACGGTATTTCATATTATTGGAAAAGTGAGCTCAAGAATCAATTTGGCAAGAAGAATGATGTAAATTTGCAATTATTCTAGGAAATTATATCACCACACGATGGGGCACCTGGGTGGCTCAGTTGATTAAGTGGCCAACTCTTGATTTCAGCTCAGGTCATGATCTTGGGGTCCTGGGATTGAGCCCTGCACTGGGCTCCACACTCAGCATGGTGTCTGGAGGGTTCTCTTTCTCTATAGCTTTCTCTGTGGCTTGAGGGTTCTCTTTCTCCTTCTGCCCCTCCCCTTTGCTCATGCTCTCTCTCTCTTGTCTCTAAAAATAAATAAATACATCTTTAAAAAAAAAAAAGAAAATAATATTACCACATGAATAAAACCAAGCAGTAAAATAACATATTTGGAGTCATTTCATACAAAATAGGACACTACTTTCCAATAGAGCACTGTATCTCACTGCCAAAACTAAGGAAATTTATGAGCAAGTTGAATGTAAATTCATCGCAAACAAATACTAAGGAGAATTTGATCTTGAGAGAATGCTGTGATGTCCCCTGCTTCTGGGTAGACACTCACAAGGCCCCCAAACCCTCTGAGCCTAAGAAGTTTGCTTGGATAGTAAGATTGTCACCATGACCTCATCTTGGCTCAAAGCTGCTTGTTTATTTCTGGTTTTCAGTTATGCTCTGGACATAGCTCAAATGCTCAAGAACATTTATCATCCCTGTTCATGTTTCCAAAGAGGACAGGATTTGCTGTTCCCTGCCTGAGAGGGGAGCATGGAGCAAGGACACCTGCTGTCCTTCTCTTGCTGGGGAGGGGACGGCTCATGTGGTGAGTAAGCGCCTGGCATTCCTGGGTGCTACCTTACTAGAAGACAGGATTATGTGTCCCAGGCCCCAGGTGCCCAGCCTGAGGCCCTCTTCGGCCTGCTGGCCATCAGGCGGCCTGTAACCTCCCTCTCACTTCCCATTTCCAGCCTGTAAAGTGCTCCTCCTCTCCCCCTTCCATTCCTTTCTGTCCATTGGGAGGATGAGGCCAGCTTGAGGTTCTCGGCAGCTGCTCTGTAAGTGGACAGAGTGGACCCCAAAAGTCTAAAATCAGGGAGGAAGCAGAACACTCCAACAGGCTTCAATGCTAAGCCTCATTCTCCAACACAGTTTCCTGGAAACCCTACTCAGCCATTTATTCATAAAAAACCATTTGTTATATTAAAACCATCAATTAATATAAATATTATGCTCTGATCCACATTCCACTGCTGATTCTTACTTCCACCCTTTCTATTTGTGACAGCCCTGGAGGGAGAGGGAAACAAAGGATAGAATTCTGGCCTGAACCCCTTTACATGCCTAACACCTCATTTGAGTAAACTCTTACAGAAAACATTTGCTGAGCAAGCACTAAGCATCTATGTATCCACACACATAAAAACACAATTTTTGTATTCATTAGTTTCTTATAGGAATTATTAAGGTGATTATAACTTTTGCATACTACTCCCAGGATGACAGGCTGATGTGGTAATGTGGAGACAGTCCCAGATCTGAATTCTGTTTCTGCTACCTCCTGGGTATATGGCCTCAGGAATGTTGCCAACCTTCTTGAGCCTCAGTTTCCTGATCTAACAGAGGTTCTATCATCAGATCTGACCTATGATCTGATCCTATCATCAGGTTCAATGAACTGATATGTAAAGGACCTAGTGGCAGATATGGTGAAAAAAAAAAAGTGCCCATGTATTTAATTCACATCAACTTTTCCCCTTCGAGATGCAGAGAAGATAGTTCCGCAGGTAATCCCCATCTATGAGGACTCTGTGCCACCTCCTAGCAGATTTCAGGAGCTCTGTCTGTTCCATAATGAGCACAGTACAAGTTGGTATTTCCAAGATTATCAAAAATCAATCCATGGACATTGTGGGCTCCCTATTTTGTAAGAAGGCCAGAGCTGTGCCCTATTCACAAAGTGTTTGAGATAGTGACGGTAACCTAGAAAAATGCTTACAGCTTTAGACCCACCCCTACCACTTCTGCCAAGACCTACCCCTGTTGGAATGCACTAGTCTCATGTATGTATTGGACTATATGTTGAGAAAGATTCTGCCTCAAGACTGCCCCAGTAGACTTTGGGGGTCTGGGTGGCTCAGTTAGTTGGGTGTCCGATTCTTGATCTCAGCTCAGGTATTGATCTCAGAGTTGCAAGTTCAAGCCCTGCACTGATATATATATATATATACACATATATGTATATGTATATGTATATGTATATGTACATGTATATGTATATGTATATATAAATAAATAGGCTGCCCCAGGAGGCTTTTCAGTAAAGACCCAGGAGTACCTCAAAGCAGGTGCCATAGAAATACAAACCATTGCCTTGGCCCAGCAGACTGACTTCAAAAGCAGCCAACCTGAATGTACATTTTAAACTTGGTAAAAATGTGCAAGCATGAAAGCAAATTGAGACCACAATCTCCTCAAATTACAAATAAAGTCAGCCCCTTCTATAAGCCAAATCAACTAAAAGCTACTCTTTATTGTCAGAATAAGATAATGTTGCACACGGAAATTTTGTATTAAGAAGTATGAAGTAACAGAATTGTTCTGTGATGGCCTAAAGTATCTTTGAGACTTACTTTCTGTCATTCAAGCTCTCTGGGGCGATGCTGTCTTAGAATTCCATTCACAGTTGATCTCCTTCAAAGGAGCTGGCCCGGATCTGCTGTTGAGCAAAGTGGAGTCACTATGAGCAGTCAGCACTGAGAGGAAGAGCCTGAATGCAAGAACTGCTGAGGTTCAGGTGGCAGGGAGGGTGTGCACATGAGGCCAGAACCTAGCCAGGGAATGCAAACACACAGGAGACCAAAGAGGGTCAGAAACATAATGCATTTTATGACTACTCTATTCTTATGGCTATATGAGGTCAGTCATGTTGCTTATCATCAGACGAGCTGCTCCTGAAGGTCTTCTCTCTCTGTTGTGGGAAACCAGTAGCGTCGATTTTAAAATGTTTTCTAGACCAAAACTCTTTCTGCCTTGTTTGAGGGGGAATAACTCAGACTTTCAGGGGAAAATGTACTTAAGTACTAAGGTGGGCCTGGAACTATTGCAAACAAATCTGTATTTGTGTGGCCACCTTCTTTGTGAACGTGGGATATCTTTCTCCTCCAGCAAAAACATAGGCTAGGCACCACGACGTTCATACTTGAACATCATCTTTACCATCTCCTCCTTTGTTTTCCTCAGGGAACTGACCTGAAACAGAAATGGAGAAGACTAGGGGTGCCTGGGTGGCTCAATGGTTAGGCGTCTGCCTTGGGCTCAGGTCATGATCCCGGGTCCTGGGATCGACTCCCACGTCTGGCTCCTTGCTCATCGGAGAGCCTGCTTCTCCCTCTCCACTACCCCTGCTTGTGTTCCCTCTGTGACTGTGTCTCTCTGTCAAATAAGTTAATAAAATCTTAAAAAAAAAAAAAAATGGAGAAGGCCAGCCCAGCAGACGTCAGACAGTAAATGGTTAAACTGTTTGCTGAAAACTCTTACAAAGAGCCCTGCAAAGGGGCCATATTTAGAGAATGTCATAGGGATGAAGAATCTAGAATTCAGCAATTCTAGACGCTCTGAATTCCACCTTAAGTTAGCCCATGGAGCACTGTATTATAAACCCCAAGAACTCAATGCTAGAATCACCTCACTTTCAGTTTTAGCACTCAGATTTTATCAAAGACAGCTGAAAGTACCACTCAAATGGAATCTGGTTTTTTTTTCTTGTATTTGTTGCCAAAAAGGGAAAAATCCTGTTGAAGATATCATCCATTTCACATCACAGATGATTTTAACTTATGCAAAGAAACCATATAGGCTTTAACGGTGAGTAGGAAAAGGGAAATTATTTAAATGGTATAACCTAAAATAAGTAAAAATTGTATTTTTCACATTTTCTATTCACAACATACTGCATATGTCTGTATCTGTTGTGTATATGTATGCTTTACTTAATGAACACTATAAGGAATTTTGTCAGAGAATTTGATTAAATGTAATTTTTTTCCTATCCCCTAATCTGGAAACTAACTCACGTGGAGGACCAGTCACACTAGACACCATCACTTAGGGTGCCCTCTCTGACCTGGTGGCATTCCTGGCAGGCCAGGCCCCTGATTCTGTGAGCTGAGCTAGGACCCACTGGAAAAAGCTCACCTTCCTGAAACGCACAGTTTCCTGCCTCTATCCAAGGGTCCAAGGTGCTGGGCACTTCTGGCTCACAGTCGGGCAACTTTCCCACACAGTCTCGTGCTCACTTCCTAGACTTGAACTCTGCCCGCTTGTCAGTGAGCTGCGGGCTCAGCTCACAACCTTTGGTGCTACTTGGCCATCAGCCTCTCAGGAGCAAGGCTATCTTCCGCTGTTCACCAGCATTTCGCACAGTATCTGGCACCTGGTAAATGGCAAATAAATATTTATTGAACAGAACTTATCTGTGTTTAGCTTTATTGCTGCGCCTGCTGCAGCATTCCCGAGAGCGGAGCCACTGGTAACAGCCTCCGCCCCAGCAAACACCCCCTCTGTGCCCAGCCCTGCAAGCAGCCTGCGACTAAGCCTGGGCTTCTCTTCTGTCAAGACAGCATCTAAAAAATATTTTTCAGTATCTAGTGTTAGGAAACCACTTTTCTCCTAAGGAAGAGTACACTTTCACCTTCCCAGTAATGAGAACCATGTAAATTATCATCTTTCTCTTTTCTGCAAGAGTTGACGAAGACCTCAAAATAAAGTTAAGCTGCCTTAGAGACACTGCGTTGACCCTTTCAGCTACCATTTTTATATGCTTTCTTCTCTTCGATCCTGATTTTCAGTTTGGGGATTCTACTGCTCAAAGTCACCCCTACATGAGAATCACTGTAGGTGTTTGTTAAAAATGCTCATTCCCGGCCCCCTCCACAGACACCTTAATTAGACTCTCTAAAAGTGGGACTCTGGAGTTTACATTTTACACAAACATCCTGGGATTCTAATGCTCAGTGAAGTTTGGGAATTACTGGCCATTTTCATGGTTTGGTTTTTTTTTTTTTTTTTGGTATAAAATGCCCTATATATTTCTTGGAAGGGAAGGGAATTTAGACACATGATATAACATGATATAACAAAAATATCCTATATATTATGATGCAGAAGGCATTCATGTAATGTTAACAGCATTACTTAAAATAATTTAAAAGTAACAGAATTATTAATGTATTACCTTAATTTTTCTTGACCTTTGAGCAATATTATGAAAATCACTCTCAAGATTGATGTTCACAATATTCTAAGTACTTACTGCTTTTTTTTTTTTAAGATTTTATTTATTTATTTGACACAGAGAGAGAGATTACAAGCAGGCAGAGAGGCAGGCAGAGAGAGAGGGGGAAGCAGGCTCCCTGCTGAGCAGAGAGCCCGATGCGGGCCTCGATCCCAGGACGCTGAGATCATGACCTGAGCCGAAAGCAGAGGCTTTAACCCACTGAGCCACCCAGGCGCCCTACTTACTGCTTTTTTTGTTCAGCAATTAAAACAGTATTCACCGAGGGCGCCTGGGTGGCTCAGCGGTTTAAAGCCTCTGCCTTCGGCTCAGGTCATGATCTCAGGGTCCTGGGATCGAGGCCCACATCGGGCTCTCTGCTCGGCAGGGAGCCTGCTTCCTCCTCTCTCTCTCTGCCTGCCTCTCTGCCTACTTGTGATCTCTCTCTCTCTCTGTGTCAAATAAATAAATAAAATCTTTAAAAAAAAAAACAGTATTCAATGAGTGTATTAAGTAAAAGAATCAGAGCTTAAGAGCTAGATATAAACAAATACATTCGTTCAGTAAAATATTTCTTGAGGGCCACAGGGCTCCTGGAGCAGCGCTCTGTCACAGAGACACTTAATGAGCAAGACTCCGCTCCTGCCCTCAGGCTGCTTATGATCTTGCGGGAAATGCAGGCAGGTGAGCAGGTGAGACCTTGGTCGCCTAAGGCACCTGGCAGGTCTGCAAGGCACAGGCCGTTGCCAGAAAGAAAATCATCTGTTAGCCGTATAGAGTTCAAAAAATGATGCAAAAAACACTTCTTTCCTCTCCCCAGGTAAATGAATCCCTTTCATTCCACACGGGAGCAACCAGAGGGTCCTCCAGAATCGCTTGGGGCTCTGGCCTTCCTCTCCTCTCTTCCCACCGCGCGTTTCCCCCCCACTCGGCCCTCCCTCCCTCCCGGCCGCTCCAGGCAGGAGAGTGCCCTGACTGCTCCCTACCGCCAGGTGCACAGGGAGAATTTCCTTCTCTCTGATTCTTCCCAGAGCAGCGAATAAAATGACCAGCAAACCACCCTCCTAGGCTCAACTGACTCACCGGAAGTCTGTTTCCACCAAGTCCATCCCACTCCTCGCGGTAAGGTGTGGACCATCCCACCCCAGGTGGGGGCTCCGCACCTGGAGCAAGAGCCAGTGGGGAAGGGGTGTTCAGAGCAGAGGGGACCCTCCATGTAATACCAGGCGGCCAAACAGCACTTAGCAGTGGGGGAATTTTAGCCATTCTAAATCCCCAAGAAGTATTTTTAAATCTTACTCATATTTCAAGATTCCATATGAAGCTTTCTGGGATTATGCTGCTCTCACTCATCTTTCTTTCTAGGCATCTACAAGATCGATCATCACGCTGCGTGATGACATTTCATTGTATTCTGACTCCTGTTGTTTCCTTGTTTCACATGAACAAACCGGTTTTCTTAATTCGACTGTAAACCATAGGAGGACAAGGACCATGTTTTAGAGTTTAGCATTTAAATAACTGCTTTATGGGAATATAATTCTCATACCTAATAATTCACCTACTTAAAGTGTACAATTCAACGGTTTTTAGTATTTTCATACAGTTGGGCAACCATTATCACAATCAATTTTAGGACATTTTCATTATCCCCAAAACAAACACTGTACCCATCAGCAGTCACTCCCCATTTCTCCAAGCTGTGAGTTGAATTGTGTCCCCCAAGAGACATGTTCAAGTCCTAACCTCCAGATCCTATGAATGTGACCTAACTAGAAACAGGGTCTTTGCAGATGTAGTTAGTTAAGATGAGGCTACACTCGATTGGGGTGGGCCCTAAACCCAACATAATTGGTGTCCTTATTTATAAAGAGAGGGAAATTTGGATGCAGAGCTACAGGCACGTGGGAAGAAGTCCATATGTGAAGACAGAGACAGAGATTGGAGTGCTGCTTCTACAAACCAAGGAAAGCTAAGGATTTCAGGCAACTAGAAGCTAGATGAGGTAAGGAAGGATTCTTTTGTGGGTGCCCAGGATCTTTGTCCCTAGTCCTTTGGAGGGACTGTGGCCCTGCCAACACTGACTATGGACGGTGAGAGAATAAATTTCTGTTTTTCTAAGCCACCCAATTTGTGACTCTTTGTTATGGCAAGTCTAGGAAACTAATATACTCTCTCAAATCCCCCTCAACCCTACCTGAGGCAACCACTAATATACTTTCTATTTCTATAGATCAATCTACTCCAGACATTTTATATAAATCCAATTATACAATATGTAATCTTTTGCTATGGATATCTTGCATTTTAATGTCTTCAAGGTTTGTCCATGTCATAGTAGGCATCGGTACTTCATTCGTTTTTATTGGTAAGTAATATTCCATTATATGGATATACCGCATTGGGTTTCTCCATTCATCAGTTGATGGACATTTGGTCTATTGAATAATGCTGCTATGGAGATTTGTGTACAAGTTTTTGTGTGCACATGTTTTCTTTTTTTTTTTTTTTTAAGATTTTATTTATTTATTTGACACAGAGAGAGAGATCACAAGTAGGCAGAGAGGAAGGCAGAGAGAGAGAGAGGAGGAAGCAGGCTCCCTGCCAAGCAGGGAGCCCAATGCGGGCCTCAATCCCAGGATCCTGAGATCATGACCTGAGCCGAAGGCAGAGGCTTTAACCCACTGAGCCACCCAGGCGCCCGCACATGTTTTCATTTTTCTTGGGTATATACCTAGGAGTAGGATTGCTGAGTCATATGGTAACTCTATATTTAAACTTTTGAGGAAATGCCAGACTGTTTTCCAAAGTAGCTGCACAATTTAACATTCCCATCAGCAGTGTATGGGCATACCAGTTGATCTACATCCTTTCCAACACTTGTCATTATCTATTTTTTTAATGATAATCATCCTAGATGTGAAGTGGTAACTCACTGTGATTATGACTTGCATTTCCCTGATGGCCAGTGAAGTTGAGCATCTTTCCTTGTGCTTATTAGTTGTCTTCTTTGAAAAAATGTCTAATCAGATCTCTTGCCCATTTCTTTTTAAGGTTTTATTTGTTTATGAGAGAGAGAGAGAGTGCAGGGGGAGGAGCAGAGGGAGAAGGACAAGCAGACCACACTGAGCACGAAGCCTGACAGGGGCATCCATCTCAGGATCCTGAGATAGTGACCTGAGCTGAAACCAAGAATCAGACACCCAACTGACTGAACCACCCAGGCACCCCTCTTGCCCATTTTTTAATTGGATTTTTTGTTGAGTTGTAGGTATTCTTTATATATTCTGGGTGGCTGGGTTGTCTTTTGATTATTGAGTTTTAAGTATTATTGATATATTTCATAGTTTTTAAATATTCTTCACTGTACCTAACAATACTGAGCACATGATGGGGATTGTGTTTGTACTCTTGCACTTTTCTGGTGTTCAAAAAGGATCATTTGGTTTTTGTTTAATGAATGGGCCGGAAGAACATTTTTCAGAAGTGTCAGGTCAAAAAATCAAAGGTAAGGAAAAGAACCTAATATTTACTGACTGCCCATCGTCGGCCAAGTATCGTTACTGGGAGAACCTCCCACTAACCTAAGGAAATTCTGTGTTGTTATCCCCAATAAACCAGTGAGCACAAAGGAGCTGCTTACCAGACATCTCATGGTTGATAAGCAGTAGAGCTGCTTTTGTCATCAAAGCCTGTGCTTTTTAAATCCTGCCCCTTTGTTCCCTCACAATGTGATAAAACAAAGAAATATCAAAACCGAGGACTTACTCCTTGGGCCTCTGATGCATGTAAAATGTCACCTCTCAACTTTGTGTCTCACCCAAGGAACTATAAACAGGTTATATGGTTTTTCAGCTCATAAATTAATGAAATCTATGCAAATACTTCTCTGGCAGTGAAGTATAGGAAGAGAAGAATTGTGCCAATTTTTCTGTTAAAAACTGAAGCACAAAATGGGAATATGCCTAAGTTCACTGAATAGGAAGAAAAAGAACATGTGATCTTGGACTCGAAGTAGAAAGTATGTGAGTCTTGCAGAGGTGACCTGTATGTGCACGCTTCAGCATCCACCACGCTTTCCAATCTGTCCAAAATGCAAATGGCTTTTGCAGCTCAGGATTCTGGCTCCAGGCCAGTGACATGCTCACTTGAATTGCAGCCAAATGGCCTCAGACTCACTGCCTAAGCGTGTGACTGGCCTTCTTGTGTTCTACGGAGTCCTCTCCTGGACACCCACTGACATCTAATTCTCTTGGATCCCATTTCATGTTTTATGGACAAGTGTCTTCATCCCTCGAAACCTAAAAATAGAGGCGAAATAAAGACATAGTTTAGAGGGTCTTTAAAGCCCTAAGTAAAGTCCCTAAAACATTTAAAACCCTGAGATTCATCTCCTCGAAATAGTACATCCGATTATCTTAACTTACAGCCTATCCTGGAAATTCCTCTTCTGGGAGAAAAAAAGCCATCTGCAAATGATTTCTGTTTGTAAATAAATAATTTTTTTTAATGTCAGAGGAAGACATCAGAAAATAGAAAAAGAAATTAAAAAGGAAATAATTTCTTGAAATGGGAAATAATTTCTTGAAGTTACCCAAGTAGGTTATGGGCAAGAAGGCCATCTATGAGGATAGAATTAATATGGCCATATTAATTTATTAATTTGACTTATTTTCACAGGGCTGCCCAAGCAGAGATAGAAAAAGGAATTATGGATGAAGTTAAATCATCTCTGGGAAAAGAAATCCAAAGGAACATTTCTGCTTATGAAAGAAAGATCATGTCCGTGTTGACTGATTCCTTGGGGTTTTCCTCACATCACTTGTGCCTGTGTGGTTCTGTCCTGTTTATGGGCCCACTTCCCGGTTGAATGTCCCCATGAGGCAGGCTGCATGAACACCTGCAGGATACCATTGCTTGCCAGAATTCTAGGAACAATGGTCAATGGAATTTTGCCTCCCTGGTCTTAGAAAAGGGCAAAGTGTTTGTTTCCCTCAAAGGCCAATTTAAAGATGTCACATTGTCCCAGAAGCTCGGTCCCAGACCCTCCCCACTGCTAAGTGTCAGTTGGCACCTGCAGGTCCTTGGTCTCCCTTGGTGACTGACTGATGTAGGGTGAGGCATCCCTGGGCCTCCCTTGGAAGCCCCCAGCAGCTGCTACTATTGACACTTTCTTTCCCGAGGGACGAAGGAGCTGTGGAAGATTTTGATACCCAGCTCACAGTCTGGATGTTTGAAAGGGTGAAACCTAAATTTAATATAACTTTAAAGAAGCAGTTTACTTTTACAGTGCCTGCTTTTTTTTTTATTATATGCTTTCCCAGGGAACATGTTAATTGAAAGTATATGTCATCCTATGTCAGGAAGTGATGAAGTTTGATGGATAAATTTTCCTCCAATTCCTTCCCCCCAGCTTCACTAAATTTTATCCATCATATCTGAAAACCTAGTATGAACCACAGAATATGTTGAGAGGAGTAATAGATGAAAGGATGAGGTTTTCCATTGGATAAGTTACTCTGTGAGTGCTGATGATTTGGGAGACTTCTTGTCTTTATTGAATAGTTGGCTTTACTTGAGTTAATCTGGTGAATTTATGAAAGAATTTCCTAACTAGGTCACAGAGAATTGTACATTATGTAAAAATATGTAAAATATTATTTTAAATATAAATCCATATCCCGGGGCACCTGGTTGATGCCCTTGGATGAGCCACCGACTCTTGATTTCAGCTCAGGTCATGATCTCACGATTGTGAGATGGAGCCCTATGTAGTCGCAGTGCTCAGCATGGAATCTGCTTGAGATTCTCTCTCTCTCTCTCTCTCTCTCTCTGCCCCTCCTGCTCATGCTCACTCTCTCATTCTCTAAAATAAATAAATAAATAAATCTTTTAAAAAATCCATATCCCTCCTTCACCAGAAAGCTGGTCATATGGATGATAATAATATATTTTTATTTTCTGAAAATGAAAAATGATCAAACTAATTACTAAAGCACCTCTGGAATAATGGTATGGATTTATTGAGCACCTACTATGTGCCAGTCACTTTATGAATGTGATTCCTAATCACTACAAGGTGGATATTCTTACTTCCAATTTACAGATGAATAGATCGAAGTTCAGAGAGAGAGCATTTGTCAAGGCCTGAATCTGGTAGGATCCAGTCCAAAGTCCACCAGGATTTTGTAGACCAAGGAGGTCTAAAGTTTCTAAAGCCAAGCACAGTAAAGGACACAGTTACTCAACATAAATGTAAATGTAAAATGCATGAGATGCCAGGACAACAGGCAGTCCAGGACACAACACTTAAACTACAAGGCATCATCTTAAAAATATGTGCACCAACACCTCACTCTTTGCAAATACTTAAATGTACAAGGAGCTAAGAAAGTGAGTATAGAGTGAGTATAATAGAGTTATGGGGAGTACTGAACAGAAGAGTGAAGTGTGAGAAGACAGAAACGGAGGGTTAATTTCAGGAAAGTTGTTCAAGGATCAAAGTGCCAGGAAAGGTGTTTGGACTGGCTGTAGACAGTGCCATATAACAACTAGCATCTATGTGGTGTTTGACAAGTGCTTTCACATGCATTATTACACTTGACACTGAAAGTGTGAGAGGCAGTATTTCCAGAGACATTAGGTAACTTTCCCAAGACTACCATGCTGGTAAGCAGTAGAGGTCCCTGTTTCTGCAAAACTTGGGCTTTTCCCACTTTTTCATATTAATTGCCAGCTTCCACACCAGGCAGTCCTTCAGAATTACAAATTGCCATCAGCAACCACCAATGAAAAGCAAAATAGATTATACAGAAGAGAGTTGAGTCCTAAGGATTAGATGTTAAGAACAAGAAAATAGTTATTCATAATCTTCTCTTGATTATGAAAGGAATAAATACTTCATAGAAAACTGGGATGGGGCGCCTGGGTGGCTCACTCAGTTAAGAGTTTGACTCTTGATTTCAGCTCAGGTTTGTTTTTGTTTTTTTTTTTTTAAGATTTTACTTATTTATTTGATAGAGAGAGAATGAGAGAGGGAGAGAGAGCATGAGCAGGGGGAGGGCAGAGGGAAAAGCAGACTCCCCGCTGTGCAGGGAGCCTGATGCAGGACTCGATCCCAGGACCCTGGGATCATGACCTGAGCTAAAGGCAGACGCTTAACCAACTGAGCCACCCAGGTACCCCTCAGCTTGAGTATTGACCTCAGGGTTGTGAGTTCAGGCCCTGCATTGAGCTGAAGCATACATTTAAAAAATGTATTTAAAACAAAATTAGGAAATAAAAAATATAAAGAAGAACTCAACAATTATCCATAAGTTTACAGCTAATAGATTATTTGAACATTTGAGCTCATTTGTTTCCTGTCTTTGGTACACCCCAGCAAATACTTGAATGTCTTCCTCCCTTACACATTGCATCCGACCAGTCTCCTAGTCCTATGACCCTGTCTTCTGAATATACCCCAAACCTATCCAGTTCCTCTCAGCTTCTACCTCGGCATAGACTACCATCGTCTCTTGCCTAGATTATTGGAATTTCCTGCAAACCAGTCTCCTTAGCTTCAGTCTGGCACACCTTCTCCCCATTCATTCACCACACTGCAGCCAGAGTTGTTTTTCTACAATGCAAACTGCTCAAAAGCTCTGGACAGCATCCACTGCCTTTAGGATAATGCTCACACTACTCGCCATGGTTTCCAAGGCCCTCCACCTGACCGCTCCCACTGTCCCTCTGTCTCCCCACATCCGTTGTGCAGACCTTCTTAACCATCCTCTGCCAACTACACCTCTGAACAACACTCTCTGCTAGAATGCTCTTCCCAGGCTCCTAGGCTTACTGCTTTTCAGCTTTCATTTCAATTCCAGCTCACATATCAATTCTTTGGGGAAGATTTATTTGGACCTCCCTTCCTCTCTTTACACAGGAGAGGCTCTTTCTACAAATTCTCCCCCTACGGTAACACTTATTTCACTTTATTATCATCCTTTTGTTTAACTGCCTGTCTCCTTCACTAGTTGTAAGCTGCGAAGGCAGGGTCACTCTATTTTACGCTCTATAGGTGGAGCCATATCTGGCAGAGGGAAGGAATTTGATATCCACTGGACACACCTGGCCATCCTGATACATCACACAGAATGTGTTGAATAAATTTGAATAATCTTTCTCTAGATTCTCTTGGATTTTCGATGTAGAAACTCATGTTATTTGTGAATAATGATGGTTTGGCTTCTTTCTTTCTAGGCCCTTCTATTGTTTTCCTTGTCTTACTGTGCAGCTAAGATCTCCAATGCGATGTTGAATAAATGTTGATACTTGGCATTTTTGTACTTTAGTTTTAAAAGGAAAGATTTATCATTTCAACATTAAGTATTATGTGTGATGATTTTTGATTGATATCTTATTTTAAGGGAATTCCTTTCTAGTCTTAGTTGACTAAATTTCTTTTTTTATAAATTATGAATGAATGCTGAATTTCATCTAGTACATTTTCTGCTTTACTGAGATGGCTTATCTTCTTTAACCTGATAATGTGTTAAATTATATTTTCTAATTTTCTTATATTAAACCATCCTGCATTCTTGTATTGGTCATGATATCTTATTGTTTTATACATTGCTGGATTTGATTTACTAACATTTTATTGAGAATTTTAACAATCTATGTTTGTTAGTAAAATTGGCTTATAATTTTGTTTTCTCTTCCTGTGATGGTCTGATTTTGATATAAAGAAACTTTGTAGTCTCATGAGCTGTGGAAACTTTCTCTTTTTTCTATTCTCCAAGACAGTGTAGACACAAGAAAGAGTCCTTAAAAGTTTGGTACTCATTTATAACTATCTGGACCGAGTGCAGGTTCAAATATCTATTCATTAACTGGTTTGTTCATTATTTTGTTCAAATCATCACCGTGTCCTTTGTCTTTCTGCCTTCGTGTTTTTTGAAAAAACTCAAATTTGTGTTTTGCATTTTAAGTTTTCTACACAGTAAGTGCGTATCTCTCTTGCCTTCACATGTTTTACTTTTGCTTTGTTCTTTTAATCCAGCTCTATTTTGTCTCAACTTCCATGCTTATCTACTACTCTTTTGTATCTCCCTTATCATTTTTTTTTAAAGATTTTATTTATTTATTTGACAGAGAGAGAGAGATCACAAGTAGGCAGAGAGGCAGGCAGAGAGAGAGGAGGAAGCAGGCTCCCTGCCGAGCAGAGAGCCCGATGCGGGCCTCGATCCCAGGACCCTGAGATCATGACCTGAGCCGAAGGCAGAGGCTTTAAACCGCTGAGCCACCCAGGCGCCCTCCCTTATCATTTTTTAAAGTTAGTATTTTCATGGAGCACTCAGGTGGCTAAATTGGTTAAGCGTCTGCCTTCAGCTCAGGTCATGATCATAGGGTCCAGGAATCAAGCCCTGTATCCGAGTCCCTTCAGTGAGGAGTTTGCTCCTCTCTCCCTCTGCCCCTCCCCACTGCTCGTTCTCTCTCTCTCTCTCTCAAATAAATAAAATCTTTTAAAAATAATAAAGTTTAAAAAATAAAAATAAAAAATAATAAAGTTGGTATTTTCTGGTAATTGTTTGAGATCACAGAGAAACTGCTTTCCAAAGTTGGCTTCCATTTTTCTTGTAGTAAATCTTTAAAGTATGAATTTGCTCTGCTTCTTCAGGGCCATACTCTTCCTACTTTTATGTTGTTGTTGTTTCAGTTTATTCATCCTTAAGTAAGGAAATCTGGAAAGATCATATGTATACTGACTGCTAGAAAATACTGAGATATCTACTGGGTATGTATTAGCTTGAATAACACTGTAGTGCCTGAAAGGTTATGTATCATGCCAGTATGCATTTTCACAAAGGCCTTANTTTATTATAAGAGAGGCTTTTTCATAATGCTCAGCACAATCTGGTGTAGCCTGTTTTTATTTTATTTTATTTTATTTTATTTTATTTTAAG
>LNAC01000457.1:528856-556714 GCA_002007465.1 Ailurus styani | reverse complement strand
TATTTTAAGATTTCTTTATTTGAGAGCTCGAGAGAGCGCATGCATGCCCATGAGTGGGGGGACAGGCAGAAGGAGAATCTCAAACAGACTCCCCGCTGAGCCCAGAGCCCAGTGCAGGGCTCGATCCCACAACCCCTGAGATCATGACCTGAGTTGAAACCAAGAGTCCAACACTTAACCAACTGAGCCACCCAGGTGCTTCCCTCTGGTGTAGTCTATATCTAATTTTACTACTGGAAATTTCACATATGGTCAAGACGTGACAAACACAGGTCATCAGTTAATTGGCTTGTGACAGCACGGTGCAAGGATAACAAATAGGTCTCATCTCAATACCAACTCACATACCGGGAGTGACTGCCTGGACAACTTTATTGACAGCGATTCTGAGGTGCTTTCTGGCTCAGTGGAAAAGAGTGCTTTGATTCATAAGTTATACCTGCTAGAGGCCTGGGCATGGGGCGTGGCAGAATGAATGCCACTATTTGCTGTGCCATCCTGACGACTGTCACCAGGCTCCACATAACAGACAAAAAACAATAGTCCGCAGGGCTTAAAGGGCCCTGGCCTCCTTGAGGCTGGTAAGGGACACAGTTCCACCTGATCTGGCATTATCTGACCTTGGGTCTTGTGAAGTGCTTTCCCCAGACACTAGCAATCAGAGACTGGTCAGCAGCTCAGAGATCAGCAGACTAAACCAGGCCAGCTGTGTGGCTGACTGAGTGGTGATCTCCCCAAGCCCTCTCGTGTCTAGATGGGGAAGCCCACAGCTTCTTCACAACCATATCAGAGGTGGGCCTACATAAGCCTTTAGACGCAGGCCTCTATGGTTGGATCTGGCTAGGATCTCCACCCCTTACCCAAAAGAACAGGCCACCCTGGCCGCAAGATTAGGCCTATGACCCAGACCTGTCCAGTTCAGAAAGTGTCCCCAGTTGGGTATGTGACCTAGGCTGGAACCAAGAGTCCTTATCTTGGAGATTACATAGGAGCACTTCAAGGAAACCATTCTTTTCTTCTCAAGAATTGCTGAGCAGGGATGATACTTTCCTCAACGTAAAAGACAGAGTGCACACAACATAGAGCTTTATTTCTTAACTCAGCCCATCAAAGATATAGTCTCCCAGGTTTGGGCAAACAGCTTTCAGTCTGTAATGTTGCCTGCCTGGGTCTTCTGGGGTTCTCCATGAGCGACCGAATTGGAAAGCAAGGTAGGATGAATGGGGGTGCTGCTTGCTCAGGAACAATATGCAAACAGGTGTGTTTGACGGTGTGTTAGGGACTGGGGGAACCCCAGAGCGTTGGCACTGAGGATGCCAGCCGGAGGCAGCTGGGAGGCAGCTGAAGGTCCTGGTGAGAGGTGCCACACTGAGAGAAGGAGTGGGTGGTGGTGGGGACCAGCTTCAACAGCCTCATGACTTTGTCTCCAGCCTGCCCTGACCGGCTTAGGCTTGGTAACTACAACATTCTTCCTATTCCTTTATCTACCTCGTTTGGAGTGATGACAGGATTGTTGATATGATGCATTGACAACATTTATCCACAAATGGCACCAATTAGTCATTTCATAAAGTTCAACATGCCCTGATACAGTTCCTTATCTCAGCTCTCTGGGGCTGGCAGGGGAGGCCGGGAGTGGAATACATGTCTCTCACCTGAAGAAAAGTTGTCAACGAATCAGCTTTTCATCTAATTTGAGGTGACAAGTATGGATGATATATTCTAACTAAAGTATTCTTCACTTCGTATGACTTTGTAAAGATACTAAAATCTGTTCATGGTCACATGTTCATCAATGTCTCCACTCCTTGACTCAGCAGATTTTCAAAAGCAAGAATTTCCCTCTTCTTTACTCCCTTTTACGATAAAAATATAAAATGTTATAATAAATCAATCTCTTCACAGATTATCTGCTTCTTTGACAAATAATGTTCACATAATTTTAGAGAATCATAAGAGAAGGGATAGAATTGAATGAGGCATTCAGAGGAGGTAGGGACAGAACTAAAAAGGTAGTCACAGCCTAATTACAGAAGTTCTAAGAATAGTATCTGTCAATAACTGTGAAGACACCGAGAATTCACCTACATTCAAACAAACAAATTAATCTGCCGGTTTCCTGGATGCTGACAGAAGATATGAAATTCCTGGGACTAGGGACAGCAGACAATTTATTCCACACAGTAAAAGCAGTAGCCAAAGTATCAGCATCTGCACTGGTCCCCCAAGCCCCCATCTTCACAGGTGATGAGGAACAGCCAGATAACAACTGAATACAGTGTGAACTGCCTCCCAGGGGGAAAGCCTGAGCTTAGGGACCCATGTTTTCTATAAGGGCAAGTAATCGTACCTGCTCCCTGCTCTGAAGGGAGACACTATCTCTATCTTCCAAGGCACCTTCAAAAGATAATCCAGGAGCACCTGGGTGGCTCTGTCGGTTGGGCATCTGCCTTGGGTTCAGGTCGTGATCCCAGAGTCCTGGGTTCAAGCCTCACATTGGGCTCCCTGCTCAGTAGGGGGTCTGCTTTTCCCTCTGCTCTTCCCCCAACTTGTGCTCACTTGCTCTCTCTCTCTCTCTCTCTCTCTCTCTCTCTCTCAAATAAATTAAATTAAGCAAACAAAAGCAAACAAAAAAACCCCAAAAGATAATGCAGAACAAAGGGCAATCAGTGCCTTGCTTTCAAGATACACCAAAAAAGGAGATACTCATGTAAAAACGTTTCCCAGTTAATTTCTAACCCTCATTTTGACACGGTTGTATTAGTTTCCTGAGAGTACCTTAACAAATTACCACAAGCTGAGGGGCTAAAACAACATAAATGTATTCTCATGCAGAGGTCAGGAGTTTGAAACCCAGCTGTTAGCACAGCCATATTTCCTCCAAAGACTCAAAGACTTCCTAGCCTCTTCTAGGTTCTGGTGGCCCCAGGAGGGCCTTAGCTGGGGCTGTGTCATTCCACTGTTGGCCCCATCTTCACACAGCCTTCTCCTTTTCTCTGTGGCTCTCCTCTGTGTGTCTCTGATAAGGACACTTGACATTGGATTTAGAGCCTATCTGGATAATCCAAGGTGATTTCATCTCAAGATTCTTAACCTAATCTGCGAAGACAATTTTCTTAAAAAAAATTAATGTTTACATGTTCTAGGGGCATGTCTTTTGGGGGACCACCATTCAACCTGATTATCTTGGCTTCTGGTAAAATTTCCCATGAGTCTGCCACTCCATCTGCCATGCTCATTAGTCTCACTGACAGAGGATAAGGCCAAATCCATTCCAACTATCTCGTACAGCATTCAGTTAAAGTTACTATTAACAGGACTCCAAGCATCAGGATGAGGCCAATTTACAATGTCAACCTCAACCACACCCCCCAAAATCCTAGGCCCAAGTTGAACAAATCCTATAAACTGTCAGGATTTACCTTGGAAATGCAGGTGGCTCACTCTTTCTGTTTTGACCTTTCCACTTGACTGAAGGCACTATTTAAGTACGGCAGTATGTATTACCAATTGCAACAGAGGAAGTCTTGGGCAATTCTGTGATCCTTAACAGTCTTGGCCAGGCGGTTGAAGTGAATTGATATCTTCAGGGCTTTGGTTATCTGTAAACACCTGAAGACCTTTTATGCCCGCTACTAATGTGCGTGTAGCTATATTTCCAGAAGGGAGGCAAGTTAATGCCTGGGTTCTACACAAGAATTACAGTCTCTGGAATGCAGCCAGTGGCCTAGAAAAAGTTCATGTCATTGTTGGTGCCACTCAAATGGAATCTATGTCAGTTGGGGACCATGGTTGACAGTACCTCAGACATCATCACCTGGCCGGAGAGGCTTTTCTTAGCGGTAGAGTAATTGAATCTAACCCTTGTTTTCGGAGGGACAGCCTCATAGCAGTCAGTTCAACCTGTCCTTTTGTCCATGCCCCCCATTGGGTGGCATATGTTTGCTCCACGGAATAACCAAAGAATGCTTATAAGTGTGTGAAGATATTCAGAAGTATTGACCAGTATGTTGCTACACCCTGCCTTCTTTTTTTCTTTTTTAAAAAAAATTTATTTAAGTTCAATTTATTAACATATAGGTATTGGTAGTTTCAGAGGTAGAGTTTTGTGATCCATCAGTCTTAGATAACACCCAGTGCTCATTACATCCCATGCCCTCCTTAATGTCCATCAGCCAGTTACCCCATCTGCCCACCTACCTCCCCTCCAGCAACCCTCAGTTTGTTTCCTGTAATTAAGAGTTTCTTATGGTTTGTCTCCCTCTCTAATTTCATCTTATTTTATTTTTGCCTCCCTTCCACTATGCTCCTCTGTTACGTTTCTTTAATTCCACATGAGTGAAATCATATAATTGTCTTTTTCTGATTGAGTTTTTTTGCTTAGCCTAATACCCCCTAGTTCCATCCATGTCATTGCAAATGGCAAGATTTCATTTTTTTGATGGCTAATATTCCATTGTATGTATGTATACCATATCTTCTTTACCCATTCATCTGTTGATGGACATCTGGGTGTTTTCCATAGTTTGGCTATTGTGGACATTGCTGCTATAAACATTTGGGTGCACATGCCCCTTCAGATCACTACATTTTTATCTTTAGGGTAAATATCTAGTAATGTAATTGCTGGGTTGTAGAGGAACTCTATTTTTAACTTTCTGAGGAACCTCCATACTGTTTTCCAGAGTGGCTGCACCAGCTTGCATTCCCACCAACAGTGTGAGAGGGTTCCCCTTTCTCCACATCCTCGCCAACATCTGTTGTTTCCTGACTTGTTTATTTTAGCCATTCTCACTGGTGTGAGGTGGTATCTCATTGTGGTTTTGAATTACATTTCCCTGATGCCGACTGATATTGGGCATTTTTTCATGTGTCTGTTGGCCATTTGTATGTTGTCTTTGGAGAAATGTCCATTCATGTCTTCTGCCCATTTCTTGATTGGATTATTTATTCTTTGGGTGTTGAGTTTGAGAAGTTCTCTGTAGATTTTGAATACTAGCCCTTTATCTTATAAGATATTTGCAAATATTTTCTCTCATTTTGTGGGTTGTCTTTTGGTTTTGTTGACTGTTTCCTTTGCTGTGCAAAAGCTTTTATATTGATGAAGTCTGAATTCTTCATTTTCGCTTTTGTTTCCCTTGCCTTTAGAGACATGTCTAGCAAGAAGTTGCTTTGGCTGAGGTTGAAGAGGTTGTTGCCTGTGTTCTTCTCTAGGATTTTGATGTATTTCTGTCTCATATTTAGGTCTTTCATCCATTTTGAGTCTATTTTTGTGGATGGTGTAAGAGAATGGTCCAGTTTCATTCTTCTGCATGTAGCTGTCCAATTTTTCCAACACCATTTTTTCCCTGATTTTTTATTAACATATAATGTATTATTTGCTTCAAGGGTACAGGTCTGTGAATCATCAGTCTTACACAATTCACAGCACTCACCATAGCACATACCCTCCCAATGTCCATAACCCAGCCATCCTCTCCATCCTCCTGACCCCCCAGCAACCCTCACTTTGTTTTCTGAGATTGAGAGTCTTTTATGGTTTGTCTCCCCCAACACCATTTGTTGAAGAGACTTTTTTTTCTGTTGGATATTCTTTCCTGCTTTGTTGAAGATTAGTTGACCATAGAGTTGAGGGTCCATTTCTGGGTTCTCTCTTCTGTTCCATTGATCTATGTGCCTGTTTTTGCGTGAGTACCATACTATCTAATGATTAGAGCTTTGTGACATAGCATGAGGTCCATAATTGTGATGCTACCAGCTTCGGCTTTTTCAATATTCCCTCGGCTATTCGGGGTCATACAAATTTTAGGATTGTTTGTTCCAGCTCTGTGAAAAAAGCTGATGTTATTTTGATAGGGATTGCATTAAACATATAGATTGCTCTAAGTAGCATAGATATTTTAACAATACTTGTTCTTCATAAGCATAGAACATTTTTCCATTTCTTGTGTGTTCCTCAATTTCTTTCATGAGTGTTCTATAGTTTTCAGAGTATAGATCCTTTACTTTGTTGGTTAGGTTTATTCCTAGGTATCTTATGGGTTTTGGTGCAATTGTAAATGGGATCGATTCCCTAATTTCTCTTTCTTCAGTCACATTGTTAATGTACAGAAATGCAGCTGATTTCTGTGCATTGATTTTGTATCCTGCCACATTGCTGAATTGCAGTATGCATTCTAATAACTTGGGGGGTGGAGTCTTTGGGTTTTCCACATAAAGTATCATGTCATTGCAAAGAGTGAAGAGTTTGACATCTTCTTTGCCAATCTGAACACCTTTTATTTCTTTTTGTTGTCTGATTGCTGAGGCTAGGACTTCTAGCACTATGTTGAACAAGAATGGTGAGAGTGTACATCCATGTCATGTTCCTGACCATAAGGAAAGAGCTCTCAGTTTTTATTTTGATCTGTTAGATTTTACTTCTTTTATGTCTCCAGAAAGGCATTTTCTAGAGTCTTCTGTGCTTTTTTTCAAGCCCAGCTAATATATGTTTTAATAAATTTTATTTATTTATTTATTTGACAGAGAGAGAGATCACAAGTAGGCAGATAGGCAGGCAGAGAGAGAGGGCAAAGCAGGCCCTCTGCAGAGCAGAGAGCCCAATGTGGGGCTCGATCCCAGGACCCTGAGATCATGACCCGAGCCAAAGGCAGAGGCTTAAACCCACTGAGCCACCCAGGCGCCTCAGACCCAGCTAATACCTTTATAGTTGTTTTTCTGAACTCTAGTTCTGACATCTTACATCCATACTAATTAGGTCCCTGGCAGTAAGTACTGTCTCTTGTTCTCTTTTTTGAGTTGAGTTTTTCCATCTTGTCATTTTGTCCAGAAAAGAATACATGAGAGAGCCAAATACTACAACAGCAACAACGACCCCAGAGAATTATATACTAAACAAATCAGAAAAGACCAGAAACCAAGAAAAAAAAAGGAAGAAGAAAAGAGAGAATATAATCAGACAAGTGAATAAAACAACAATACAATAGATCCTGGGTGTATTTTGCTCTGTTCATTAGAAAACTAGATCTGAAAATTGTAAAGAAAGAAAAACTTATATATATTTATATAAGTATATGTATATAAAATTAAATACAATGAGAGGATAGAATGTAACTGTAAAAATAGAAATTTAAAAAGCCAAAAAAAAAAAAAAGAAAGAATATAATCAGACGGGTGAACAGAACATAGCAATACACTAGATTCTGGGTGTGTTTTGGCCTATTTATTAGAAGAAACTATTTCCCAAAATTGTAAAGAAAGAGAAACTTATACATACACAAAAATAAAATTAAATAGAATGAAAGGATAGATTATAACTCTAAAAATGAAAATTTAAAAAGACCAAAAAAAAAAAAAAAGAAAGAAAGAATATAATCAGACAGGTGAACGGAACATAGCAATACCCTAGATTCTGGGTGTATTTTAGTATGTTTGTTAGAAAAATCTGCAGCCTAAGACTGTAAAGAAAGAAAAACTTATATATGTACAAAAATAAAATTAAATGCGATGAAAGGATAATATATAATTGTAAAAATGAAAATTTAAAAACTTGATAAAGAGTTGTAAAATAAGAAATTACTTGAAAAAGAAAAATATTAAAATTGATAGACTAAAGAATCCAGGGGGAATAAAACCACACAAATTCTATATACTATTTTCCCCTAGCACTGGAATTTTGCAGTTCTCTATGATCCACAGACTTGGTCCCGGCTGGATATTCTGGCTCATCTTCTGGGGGAGGGGCCTGTTGCAGTGAATCTCAAATGTCTTTGCCCCAGGGGGAAATTGTACCGCCCTTGGGGAGGCGGGGCAGACAAATAAGCTGCTCCAGTTTGCTCTCTCTGGCTTTTTTTTTTTTCCTGAAGGCTTTTCACACAGCTTTAGAGGATGAGAATGAAAACAGCAGCCTCCCAATCTCCAGCACCCCCGACCCCAAGAAAGCTCACACCCCCCTGGCCTCAGTGCACCCTCGCGGAAAATCAGTCAATCACTCCTGTCTTCCTGGTTTCTGCCGCACTCTGTGCTCACCCAGCCTATGAGGGAGCTTTTCTAGTTCAGGCACGCAACCCTACTTTGAGTCTTCAAACCCTGCAGACTCCTGTGGCAGGCAGCCATACCACTCCTCACTGGGGAGGGGAGGTCTCTCTGCCATTCTGCCACTTGTTGGGCCCCTGTTTGGAGAGCAGTCTCCCAACCATGCCACTGTGCAGGGTTTATGGCAACCCGAGCTGAGAGCCCACTCCTGGGTTCCCTGATGGCAGCCGGCTTCCCTGCTCCAATGCCTGGGAACTCTGCAGCACTCAGGCACCCCCATCTTCCTGTGACCCTGGGGATCCTGAGACCACCCTGTCCCACCTAGGATTCCACCCTGCTTCGCCAACTGAGTGGCTTTCAGCCAGGGAAGTCCCTCACTGGAGCAGACTTCTCAAAGTTTCAATTTTGCACTCCGCTGCTCTATCACTTGCTGGCAGCCAGCTGCAGGAGGCTCCCCCGCCACCCCCGCGGTCTATCTTCCTGTATATTGCCTCAGATTCACTTCTCTGCACCTCCCACCTTGCAGAAAGGGTTTGCTTTTCTATTTGTAGAATTGCAGCCATCCTTTTCTTAGATCTCTGGTTGAGTTCGCTTGTGTGCAGAATGATTTGATAGCTATCTAGCTGAATTCCAGGGACCAGATCAAACTAGAGTCCCCTACTCCTCCATCATCTTCCTTCTCCTCTATTTCAATTTATTTCCACAAACATTTTTCTAATGCCTGCTCTGTGTTAGGCACTGCTGAACAAACTAAGAACTCCCCCCTGCTATTTCCCCTAAAATTTGTGGTAGGGTTAAAGGGAACAGAAGTCAAATTCTGATCAGAGTTGTCTGGCAGGGGTTGGCAGACCCAGCAGCCAATTAAAAGGAAGGCACTTCATGTGCTAGGGCACTTTCTTTTATGGGGAAGCTTCTGGGTGATTCTGAAAGATAAAGACAATTAGTGTCCTCCCCTCCTTCATATTTTTACTTTTCAAGGTCTGAAGTATTCCCTTCCCAGTTTCTACCACCCCAAATTCAGTGTGACCATTCTAGTAGTTATACCTTTTTCTAATCATCTCCTATATGCACCCAGACCTTTTGCCTAGAAATGTTAGGTGCAAGAGGATCAAGTGCATTTTTATAAAACTTACAGAGACCCACTCTATCCTCCACTTTGGTTCATGTGAGCTACCGTAGGGAGATTCAGTGAGCAGTGTACTCAACCGAGTGGTCATTACCCTGATGTACTAAGACATGTCCATCCGATAAAAGAACCCAGATATCTGAACAAGAATTAAGTTTGAATTCCCAAGGCCCCATTTTGGACAGGCTGATATGTACATTTTGGTATATATCTGATATATACCCTGAAAATGTACAAACCAGGCCAACCTAGGGTTTCTCTTAGGGGAAAGAAAGATGCACCATACCCAAGAACTGTCAGGGCAGAATCCTGAATTTCCAAAAAAAGGTCTCCTCGTCACTATTATCATATTACCTAAGAAGCAGCCAAGGGGAGAGGATCACTTTCTGTGGACAGCCAATTCAGTTAGCAAACTGCCTTAGACAGGTGTAGGAACCTGGATGATGTGAGGTAGGTTGTCAGAAATCTTTTTTTTTTTTTTTTGAGTTGAGTGTTGAGGAAGTCAACTGCCCACTGGTCAACAATATCAGATGTCTTTGTGTTGTAGGGAGCATGGAAGGTCCATTGAATATCTTGACTATCAGCCTCTATTGAACAGTTTCACTAAGAGAAGTTACCCTGTCATGAGACTTTAACCATCCAGAATATTCTGTGGCCAAAATATTGCCACAGATAAATTCCAAGGGCCACAGTGGTGTGAGCACACTCACTGTTCAGACTACAAAAGCAATACTGTTACCTTAAAAAGTGTCAGTAATGCTGAGGCATCACCAATTGCCCCTAAAAGGATCAAAGTTTCAGCTTATTCAATCTGCCAGTTTACATAAGTAATGCAATGTGAGCGTCCCACCACAAGGTAATGGATCAACTTATGGCAGAAATCCCAGGCCTGGCATGTAATGGTGGCCTCTGCATCAGAAATAGAATCCTCGGCTTCGTGCCACATGATGGATGTGCTGCCATGTCCAATATGATGGACCCAGGCAACAATCTGGGAGGTGCAGACTCAGTCAGCAGCTTGAGCCCAGCTAGTTACATCAGAGAGTGGGCCCTTAGTGTTGGCATCTGTGGGAAGGACCCAGACGGTCCAATCAACAGCCGTAATTTGTTTCCACAGCACACAGCCCCAAAGACAGGTGTCTTTAATCCAACAGACTGTAGTTTTTAAAGTGACATCCAGCCATTGACAACAGCCCAAGAGTCAGTAAAAATATAAGCAGTTCCATCAAGAGGAATACTGGCCCAAGTTATGAAAATGCCCTCAATTTCTGCCCACAGAGTAAAACAACCACGTCTGCTTCTGTTCCTGTATAGCTGATGCTATAGAATAGACACGACAACCCAGGGGACGCTATCAGGTACTGGCTTGGCTAATCCATCAGTGAACCAGGCCCAGGCACTTAGAGGAAGAACTGTGAGTCAGGGACCCTACTGAGCCAGCAACTTATATCAGGTGGTAGCATGAGGATGAAGTTTTCCTCAAAGAAGTAGCTGCCACTTTTTCATGTAAAGCCACCATGCCATGTGAACCAAGTCAACAGTTTCCTTGTATGTACCACTCCCATTTGACAAGTGAGGCTCTCTGAGCCCTTCCCAACTTGTTAGACATTGAGTCAACATTGGTCCAACCCCAAATAGGAATATATGATTAAGAGCCAGCCACAAGGCCTCCATGGGCCAGGGATTCAGTTTCATCAAAAGCCCAGTAGCAAGCTAAGAGTCATTTTTTCCAAATGGGTGTACCTGGTCACCATGTCATGCAGATGACAAGTCCCAAACCCTAACAACTAACTGGATGGAAGCTGTCTCCAATTGCCAGAGGCTGCACCCAGCCAAATAACCAGCCATGGGGACTTATAGCTTAAAGATTTATACCCCAAAGGTAGAGAGTGTGTCACCGCTTGCTGGATAGTTTCAGATGCAGTCTGTTTGTTGGGGGCCCAGAGTATCCTGATATAATGGAACAAGTTAAATACCCAGGGAGGCACACAATTTCTCCAACACTCACAGAGTCCAGGAAGGGTCTGGGCATATTTCAGTGGTGGTGCTGGTGGTAGGGCTGGAGACACAGCAGTTTTCCCTAACTGCTGGGGCAGCTGAGCATTGTAAACCTGCCAACATAGTCTTAAGACACTTTACTTGGTGAGCTAGCTCTTGAATTTTGTCAGGGCTTATCAGCTTCACCTGCTGCAGAAATACAAACATATCACAAAGCCATGGAGACTGATGCTTCTTACTCGCCAACCAATAGGACATTGTCCCTGTAATGAAAACTTTGGACACACAGGTGGAGGCATTTGCACTGAATTCTGACCCACCCACCAGTGGCAAGTGGCAGAAAATTTAGATCCTCCTGAAGGAACACTGCAAATGCACACCGGAGGCCTTGGAATGTGAAGAGGAACTGCTCTTGATTCTTAGGTGCCAGTGGTATGGCAAAGACGGCATTGGCAATGTCCAAGACAGCAGGCCAAGTGCCATCAGTATGTGGCATGGATTCAGTGATAGTGACAATGTCTGGAACAGCTGGGGCTATGGAATCAACAACTGAATTCAGCTGGCAATAATAATCTACTGGAGGTCTCCAGCTCCTGTTAGCTTTTCTCACTGGCAGGACTATTGTACGTCAGGATTGCATCTTCTATAATCACTGCTGCCTTTAAATTATTTAATCAACACTGTTCTCTCCTGGAATTTTATACTGGTTCTTTGGACCACCCAGGAGGATCAGAGAGGTGGATTGAGAAGCAATGTATATGTTCCACTAGCACTTCTCTAAATGTGGCTCTTTTCTTTCAGGAGAATCCTCTCTGGACTTCATGAACATTTACAATACAAGTATGTGAAACACCAATAACAATGATACACTGGGCAGTGGATCCACAACAGCAGTTGTCATTTGGGCAGCCATCTTTGAACCTGTCTCTTATCTGTAATCCCCTTCCCAAATTCCCCTAATTATCAGGAAATAAAGCAGAAGGCCATTTATTGCCTCGTTGACAATAAAATTGTATCAGCACGCTTATTGCCAATTCTCATGGGCTTTCTTCAGAGCCCATTAATGAGCTTACAAGGCCCCCATCCAAAAAGTCACATCTCTCAGTACCCATCCTTATCACCAAAACTGTCAAGAACTCTTAAGGGTCTAAGATTTTACCTTACTTGCAACCTAACAAGTTAACCTGATACAATTCCACAGATGCTGGTAGAAGACATGAAATGCTTGGGTCAGACACAAAAGACAATTTTTTACTTAGAGCAACCGAAGCAGCCTGAGTATCGGCATGTTTTCAGTAGCTCCCTGAGCCCCAAGTCCTACAGAGTGACACCAAGAGGTCCAGATGACACCTGCTGACACAGTGGTTTGTGTACTGAGAGGAACTCTGAGCTTCAGGAACCTACATATTTTTAAATGGGCAGTAAGCATGCTTGTCCTTTGCTCTGAAAGGAGACCCTCTATCTTCCAAGGCTGTTCACTAAACAGACTTTCTTGAAGAGATCATCCAGAACAAAGAGCAGTCAGTGCTTCACTCACAAGACATGCAGAAATGCAAGAGACCCATGGAGAACTGGTTCTCAGCAATACATGTTCTCATTTGACAGGATACTTTCCAGTCATTCACAGATATTTTGAAAATGTATTTCTGTGTTCTAAAGTATTAAGAGACAAACAAATTTATCATGAAGATAAGGAGGAGAGAATATTAAATATATACTCCAATGACTCTGAGATGGATAAAATGATGAAGCCTTTCTGCCTTTAATGCATCTAAGAAATAGCAGAGCAATGCCTTTTAGGGACTTTTTAAAATTAAACTTTTTATTTTGAGATAATTGTAGATTCACATGCAGTTCTAGGATGTTAATATAGACAGATCCTATATATCCTTTACTCAACTTTTCCCAATGATACAATCTTGCAGAACTATAGTTCAGTATCACAACTGGGATTCTGACATCCATACAGTTAAGGCAGAACATTTCCATCATCACTGGGACCTCTCATGTTGCCTTTTTATGCTTCTGTTTTCTCAAAATATGCTTTCTTAGCTAGCTTGTTCCTTCATTTTATCTGTGAAGGAATAGGGCTTAAGTAACCTAAATCTTCTTGATTTTAAGGTAAATTAGTGCTTTAGCTAATTAGACTGTTTGCCACAGACCAAAGGGATAAGATGGTTTATAGTTAACAGGAAAATATTTTATGTTTTGTTTTTGTAAATATAAATAAAATAGCTCATCCCAGAACATTTAGAAAGCACAGTAACAAAGGAGTCGGAAAAAGTCTTTTGCTGCTCAGATGCAAAAAAGGCTTACCAATTTAATGTATTTACTTTCAATCTTTTTTCTTTGCTGAGAGAGAAGGAAGGACACACACACACACACACACACACACACACACACTCTCTCTCTCTCTCTCTCTCTCACACACAAATTGAGGAGAGGACTATTGTTTATTTATCTACATATCCATATATCTATGTATAAATACATTTTGTTATATTCTGAATACCAATCATATCAGTGAAAGAGACAATTCTTATGCCCTTTTACTCTCAGCTTTACTATAGAAAGACAAAGGATGGGGGTAGCAGGTTTTACAGGTAGTTTGCCAAATCTCCAAGACTATGACCCTATTACAGCTACCTACACAGTAGGCACACGGATTGTCCTCAGCCAGGGGCTTCTGAAGGTAGCTGAAAGAAGAAAAAGCCCACCAGTTTGGGGGTTTGATCAGCAACTGGAAGGAGAATGGAAAACTGAGAAAGTGGTTGCCTGCCCCAAGTGGCACATTTCCAATAATCATTAGGTTTATGACTTTAAAATATGTTAGAAGCAGCAGTGTGAAACATGTGACTGTCTCCTCCGAGGTCAGAATGTGAGTCACTATGAATTACACAGTCAACGGTGGCCCTTTTTAATGTACTCACTGCCTCCCATCAACCAAAGGCATTGTTCCTTTGTACCCCTCTCTGCTTCAGTGTGGGGCCCTGGCCACAGCTCTAGTGGTGAGAGGGGCATTCTGCCAAAAGGATCCCAAATGCCAGTGGGCTGATAGGTCAGTGCTGACTCAGACAAGCCTTCCCAGTGAAACCATAATTACCTCCACTCTCAGAACAGGATTTACAAATGCAGCTATTTATGTATGATCCTTTTCCACATGATCTCATGTATTTTACTCATGCTAATCCAATATTTCCCATTAGATTTTATGTTTCCTATGAGATTTTGTTATAAGAAAAAATCCTTTTATATGGATGTCATTACAAATAAATTATTGGCATTAAAAAAACAAACCTTGTTAACCATACGTGATCATGGGGGTAAAAAAAGTGTTTATCCCTTCATACAATAATACATTTCTCTTTTTAAGAATTTTTTTCATTTAATTCACGAGTAATGCTGGGAATCAATTAAATTTTAAGTACTGAGACAGGGATATGATTTCTAATAATAAAACAAAATAATTTGAATGTACTCTAGAGTAATTATAATACTATTTTATTCAAAAACTCTCATAGAAACTACTATAACTATGTGGGCTTATGAACATTTATCTGAGCACCAATTTCATCATCTATAAAATGAGGGTAATTCATGCCAGCCTCATAGCAATGTCTTGATCCAATAATGGAAGCTTGTCTTGGGTGTCGCTCCAGGTACACTAAGGACAAGATGCTTCCCAGTGTCCTGGCAGCCCCAAAGAGCGCTGCTGGTGAAAATCTCACCTTCTCTCACTGGATCTGCTTCTTGGTCAGGAACACAGGGCTAAAATGGAGTTGTAAACTAACCATCATAACCAGCTGGGCATGAGCAAGTCTCCGACTCTCTGGGTCTCACTTTATCTACAAATGGACTCAGAGGAGAGCTAGGGAGTCCTCAGACTACCTCCGAGGTTTTTGCCCCACTGCCCCACCCCCGTACATTAGAATCACCTGAGGATATTTCTTCAAATCCTAATGCCCAGATCGCATGTGGAACCAGTCAAATCAGAATTTCGGGGGGGGCGGGGGCGGGGCGCACAGCAGCATTAGTGATTTCTGAGGCTCCTCAGGTGATTCCACTATGTAGCCAAGATCGAGAACCACTAGACTAGCTAAGTCGGCATTCAACTCAAAATTTCAATGAATCTAAGTGAAATATTTGATGGTACTCTGAAAATTGAGGTACTACCAACGTCATTCTTGTTGTGGGCCCATAACATTTCAACCCAAGAACCACAGAATTCTCCATGGGGTGTGGATGCCAGAAATGGGGGGCTAGAGGGTCTGTGAGAGGATAAAATTCTTCATAGAGGGATTGTGCCTCCTGTTGTCCTCAAATTTACTACAACCATTATCATCTCTGGCCCAGATTTCAATAGGAATGTCTCTCATAAAAATCTGTGAGTAATGATGCTGATGCTAGAGTGTGGCCTTGGGAAATTAATCTCATCTTATTGGCCCTCATTCTCCTCTGTTACAGGAGGGTGTTCAGATTATGTATCTCAGAGTTCACTCCAGTTTTCCCTTTAAGGGTTCCAACGCATTATTTATTCACAGAAGGGAATTAAATATGTGTGACAATTAATACTTCTCCAGAAGAAGACAGAACTGTGTCTGGTAATTCCAGCACTTTAAAAGGAAGTCAGAACCCTATGCTATTCAGTTCTGGGGACATTTTTTTAAAGACGTTATTTATTTGAGAGAGAGAGAGAAAGCACAAGTGGGGTGAGAGGCAGGGAGAAGCAGGCTCTCCACTGAGCAAGAAGCCCAATGTAGGACTCGATCCCCGGACCCTGGGATCATAACCTGAGCCTAAGGCAAAGCTTAACTGACTGAGCCACCCAGGCACCCCTGGAGACAATTTTTAAGAAGAAATTTTACTTTGTATATTTAGAAAGGAATGTTGACTATTTTATTTCAAGTAGGCAGACACCCTGGAGATAGGTATCATGTATGTGGTTTTTGTACTTCAAGATATTATCTTTTACGTAATTTAACCGCAGTTTTTATGCTTCGTTTTGAACCCCTGTGATGCCGGAAGTCCTGTTTATTGAAATCTTGTATGCAAAACAGGCAAGACTATATAATTAAATCATCTGCAAGAATAATGAATTAATAAATCCCAATAAAATGTTAACGTTCCATCAAAAGCAAGCTGTAGCTCAGAATTATATTTCTGTTGATAAGTTATAACCCTATTTGAGTAATTACTCAAATATTAAACAGGAAATGAACAGTTTTGAAGTCTGTTTTTATGTGCATAAATTTTAATAGAACATAAAGATTCTATATTGATTAAAATTTATCCAGCTTCCTTGATAGCTTTTCTGTATGATATACACAATGAATAATACTCACCTCCTTTTTTTTTTACTAAATTAATATATGCTTATATTTTTCAGTTGTTGGGAGTTCCTTTCTCCCTTTTCTACATTATTTTATGTAGTGTGTGCTATTAGTAGTGAAACTTAAATAGGTTGCAAACTATTGGGACAAGGGTGTGCCCAAACTAGAGGAGAATGAAGCTGTTTGTAGAAAAGGATAAGGCTTTGGAGATATACCTATATAGCTATAAAGATATATATGTTTTTTTCTTTGTCTCCTATTCTCCTTCCAGGATTTAAGATAGCTTATAAAGAAATGTATACCAAGATCACATTAATTAAATGTAGGTAAAAACATGTTGCAAGAGAAAAAAATTGATAGAGATATAAAATAGGAAAGAAATTAATGTAAGAATATATACCATGAATTTCTGTATATTTAAACTATTTGCTAAACCTAAGCAACAAATCTCATTCTAAGCTTTCTACTAGCACAGAGAGAAATGTGATCAATTACACAATTCATAGTTCATAAAAAACACAAACTAGTTGCTTATGAGAAATGTATCTATTTCTAATATTAAGATTGGACCATAAACTTCTCCAAGGATCTTTATTTATTTTTTTTTAAAGATTTTATTTATTTATTTCACAGAGGGAGAGAGATCACAAGGAGGCAGAGAGGCAGGCAGAGAGAAAGAGGGGGAAGCAGGCTCCCCGCTGAGCAGGGAGCCCGATGCGGGCCTCGATCCCAGGACCCTGAGATCATGACCTGAGCCGAAAGCAGAGGCATTAACCCACTGAGCCACCCAGGCGCCCTCCAAGGATCTTTAATTAACAGGGTATAGTGTAATAAAATGAGCAGAAATCTTAACAAAAAGGGGTTGTAGAGTATTTTTAGCACAGTAAGTAGCTATATTTGGAGTGCCTGAGTAAAGGGAATATCTTTCACTCGTTTTGCTTTGTTGATGTGTCTGCAACCATGTCACACATGCATTGGGACTATTCACGATATAATATGAAAGAAGAAAAGAGGAAACTTACCTATCTTAGGTGCTCACTGCGGGCCTTTTATATATTATCTCATTTAACCTCAACAAGGCATTTTACATGTTATTTCATTTAACCTCCAACAATACTTCAAGGCAGTCCTATTTTACAGATGCAGAAACAGAGATAACTTGAACTACGTCACCAAACTAGTTGGTAGAAATCACTTCTTTCGGGACAAATTTCATCAAGTCTGAGTTACTTCCTCAGAATATATTACTATTTTGTGTAAAAGTCTGTGACCTGAAGAGGCCTCTTATTTATATTAACTGCCTCAAGAATATTAATAAAACTTCATTTCAACCATTTCTGAAGTGCCATGCTGGACACCCAGGGGAAACCAGAGGGAACTTAATTTAGTCCCTTTTCCAAATATGGAGCTCAACCTTGGTGAGGTATTCCTTGTGACATTTTGATTAGGTTAGCACATATTTCAAATAAATATGAGAATTCTGTTACAAAGTTCTGTGCCCACAATTCAAGGCTTTATTTTGTGATTTATTCCTTACTTTAAAGACTATATTTTGTAACAGCTTTTGGCTAAAATCATGAATTAGTTGACCATTTAAAATTTTAAATCTTTAAAATTGAAAGCTCTACATTGTAAATTAATTCCCAGAAAGAGGAATGGACAATGAAACAAGATCTAAAATACATATGCTCTAACTCAGGGACCCCTTCAAAGCTAATCTCCCCTCTTCTATGATACTTCAACCTTCTACTCTGTAATAGAGCATAAAACCCATACAGAATTGCTTTTTTTTTTCTTTAAGAGAGGGAGGGTGGGGAGGAGCAGAACGAGAGGGAGAGAGAGAATCTTAAGCAGGCTCCACACCCAGTGTGGAGCCCCATGCAGGGCTCAATCTCACAACTCTGAGATCATAACCTGAGCTGAAATCCAAAGTCAGTCATTTAACCAACTGAGCTACCCAGGTACCTCTAGAACTGGTTCTTTGAGCAATTTTAATCTGAAAAGATTGAAAGGTTGACCATTCAGAAATTGGCATAGATATGAATGACAGATTCCAAATTGACAAGGTATTTCCTCGGAAAACAAAGGGATGGTCTCCAAAGCTAGAAAACAGAACATGCAAGACCTCCTGAAGGCGGGGGCAGGCAGGGAGCAGAGTGAACATGTTGTTCAGAGAAAAAAGTTAAAGAGATGTGAGTACAGGAGCCTAGAAGACAAATTCCAAGTCTATGAGAAGAAGCGGTAGGTTAGGGTTAGGGTTAGGGTTATGGAAGAACAGCAGATATACAATTGGCCCTTAAACAACACAGGTTTGAACTGTGTGAGTCCACTTATATGCAGATTTTTAAAATATAAATACAGTAGAGTACCATACGTGTATTTGCTCTCGTGTATGATTTTCTTAATAACGTTCTCTTTTCTCTAACTTATTTTAGTGTACAAATACAATATATAATACATATAACATACAGATTATGTGTTAATAAACAGTTTATGTTATTGGTAAGTCTCCCAGTCAACAGTAGGCTATTAGTAGTTAAGTTTTTGGATAGTTAAAATTTATACACAGATTTTGAATGTGCAAGAGTTGGTGTCCTTAACTCCTATATTGTTTAAGGGTCAACAAGAGGCTTGGGAATTGAAAAGGGAGAAGCTAAAATCTGAAAAACAGACATTTATTCCATGTCTGATCTGGAGAAAAAGCCAAGATTATTCATCCTATCCAAGCAAATTTTTCTACTCTCCTGAATATCTATAGGTCAGCTTTAATCAGATACATTCCATTCTAATTGTCCTAAGTTTCAATGTTCTAAGAAGCATTTTTGTGCATCAAGAAAAAAATCAACTCATTTTTTAAAAGTCCATCAGACTTTTAATTCCATCACTACACCATTTGGAGTTTGGAAGCAATAATGGCGACCAGCTTATGCAGCTAATTAGTTGATGACCTCTATCAGAGTGACGTCAAGGAAAGGCATGACCAGCCACAAATACTGTGTTTGGCAGTGCAAGGAGCCGTGATTGCCAAAAGGTGCTATTTGTTGAAGCATGAAACCAAACCAGGGCAAGATAAAAGGAGCTTAGTCCTTTTAAAAATCATATCGTTTTACGTTAATGAGCTCTTTTTAATCAAGTGCTCTTAAACAAGAATGCTTTTCTCAACTAAAGTTTTAGTTTCCATTTTCAGGTAAGAACTTTTCTGTGCCAAATGTAAAAGTTATCTGATGAGACCCAATAACTTTTATTGGCATGCTAGTGGTAGTTTATAATTTTAACTGCTTTTGTCTAATTAATACAAGATACAAACTTTATACTGAAGATAAAATTTATTTTCTAGAGTTTCCACAGGCCATAAAGGATTTCTTTATTAATCCATTTGTCAAACATTTACTGAATACCTACTGTAAGCCAGGCATGGAGCCAGACATTAGAAATGCAAAGATGAGTAAGACAATCATTGCCCTAAGAACCTCACAGAGTCTTCAGGGAAGGAATATTAAATCAATAATTTTTATGCAATATAAGAAGTGCAAAATCTTGCAATACACATAGCGTTGAGGCATTCACAGGGGTGGGGGAATTAGTACTGTCTTGGAATAGTAGGAGAGCATGGAAAAAGTCAAAGAAGATTGAAATGGCCGTGAGTAGATGGAAACTCAATACGTGAATGTACCGTATAAATGAAAACAGATAACCCAGCCAGCATATGCCAAACCGTAGTCATCTTTATGCCAATTTAATAATTGTTAACTTATGTATCGTCTGTGCCACTGTTTACTTGACATTATTCTTTTGAATGACTCATTTTAAAAAATTAAATTCAGGAGTGCCTATGTGGCTCAGGCAATTAAGCATCTGACTCTTGATCTCGCTTAGGTCTTGATCTTGGGGTTGTGAGTTCAAGCTCCATGTTGGGCATGGAACCTATTTAAAAAATAATAAATAAATAGATAGATAGATAGATAGATAGACAGACAGACAGATAGATAGATAAATTAATAAATAAAATTCAGTCTTTGATGTTCTAGTTACATTTCCCAACAACTTTTGTAGTGGACAGTGTTTCTATCAGCTCACTTTTGAGCATTTTCTGTGCTCTGTAGGATTCAGTGTGCTTTTGATTCCAACAGTCAACACATACAATATTTCTTTCACCAGTTGCCCTCAAGAAGACCAGAGCCACTTTGTCCACACATGCTGAGTCCCAATACCAGGGAATTTCTATCCTTGGGGTGGCACTTAACCAATGTCTGAGAGATATGGGAGTAGGAAAGTCCTGTTTCCTTACCTTGGATTTGGATAATTTGTCAGAAATCCCCTGGGAGATCAGGATGAAGCTACCCTTTGCAAAATTTTGCCTTCAACTGTACCCTTGCAGGTCCTACCCCAACTTCCTCAGTGCTAGTTTCCCCCAGAGCCACTTCCTTAATAAATCACCTGTGCACAAATCTTTGTCTTGGGATAATGCTTCTGATGAACTTGATTTAAGACAGTATAAAATCCCTCCCAGGGAGCCTTGGTGGCTCTGTTGGTTGGGCATTCAGCTCAGGTCATGATCTTAGGGTCCTGGGATCAAACCCCACATGGGGCTCTCTGCTCAGTGGGGAATCTGCATCTCCCTCTCACTCTCCCTTTCTCTCAAATAAATAAATAAAATCTTAAAAAAAAACCCTCCCCATAAAAGGAAAAATGTTCATTCTTGTACTCAGAAAATACCTTGGCTACCTAGCTCAGTGACATACATAGCTTGGGGAACACTAATCTGACACTGTTACATGTTAAATTCAGCTAAAGAGAAAACTCATGTAGTTACAATGGCAGATACTTTACATCCTTCTCTAAGAACAGGCTATTAGTGAGACCGATTCTCTTGTTAGAAAACAGTTTTACTTTTTAGCTTTCCCAACTCTATTCATTTGCTTATCCTTTACCTACCTGTTTCCGTCTTCTGCCAGCCCTCAGCCCAGAGATCCTGCCTGTTTCAGGCCACATCTATTTGATTCTCCACTCCACACAATGAATCCCATTTGCAAATAATGACTGTTCTTTAAACTGGAAAATGAATTCCCTACCTTTTAAAAAATGTAGCAATTCTCCTTCGCCAAGCTTTAATAATTCTTTTGAATTATAATTTATTCCTTGTCATTTATTTTATTATTATTTGCCCCAGGGGTACAGGTCTGTGAATAATCAGGCTTACACCTTTCACAGCACTCACCATAGTACAAACCCTCCCCAATGTCCATAACCCAGCCACTCTATCCCTACCCTCCCACCCCCCAGTAACCCTCATCCTTCTCATTTTTTAATGGTATTATAGCTATGCCCAATCATTACAATATGTATTTGTATTTGTTTACTCATTCTCTGTTTCTCCTCCTAGAAGCTAAGCTCTAAAGGGTAGGACTTTGCTTATCTTATTAGTTCTATATCCCAATACCTAAAACAGGGCCCAGCACATAAAAGCATTCAAATATTTGTTGAGTAAATTGTGTAGAATTTTTCAACAATATAATTCCAAATTAGATTCCCTATTCTAATTCCTTCTGTGCTTAGTGAACACACTGATAGGTATCTATTATGTTTGTGTAGGTGCCTGTGACTCTTTCATTAAATAAAAAATATCAGGAGGTAGACCATTCCTAATCTATCTTGGTCATCTTTGAGGATCTAGAATCTTTGGCAAATCAACATTATATTCAAAATGTGTATGTTAATAACAGCTCAGATGGTAGAGTCAAGCTTATCAGCACTACTAGTGCACGTGATTTTTCTTTATTCCATTGATATGGATAGTCAGAGAGGGAACTAAAAAGTGCATAGGATGACCTCTCAGAAAAGCTAAGTCTAGCTTGGGCTTGGTCTTGTGCACATCACAGATATGTTGAGCATTTCTTTCCTCTTTAATAAAATGAAGATAATAATAAACTTCAATCACATAGGATTGTTATAAACATTAAATCTGTAAATTAATTAAAAACCAGTAATGTAAATTGTTAGTTATTATACAATTATAAATAATTATGAATATCCCCCTAGAATTTCACACCAAATCTACATAAAAACTATCTCCCCATAGTTCATGCACATCCTTAAACTTATAAACATATTCGAAACTTAAGCCGAAATTGGATAAGTAAAGAACAGTATAACTAAAATTAAAAATTATTTACAACCCAGTTTGGCAGGGATGTGGAGCAACTGGAATACAAACAGTATCAGGAAGGATGAATTGGTAAAATCATTTTGGAAAACTGTTTATCCCTATTTACTAAAACTGAATATATATATACATACATATATATTATATATACATATCTTACAACTCAAAAATTCCATTTCTAGGTATATACTTAACAGAAATTTGTATATATCTCACCAAAAGATACATAGACAAGTGGTTACTATAACTCTATTCTAAATACCCAAAATTGAAACAGTAGACCAGATTAAAAAATTGTGGAATATTTTAAAGATCTTATTTATTTGAGAGAGAGAGAAGGCACAAGCATGAGCAGGGGGGAAGGGCAGAGGGAGAGGGAGAAGCAGACTCCCTGCTGAGCAGGGAGTTGGATGCAGGACTTGATCCCAGGACCCCAAGACTATGACCTGAGCCAAAGGCAGACAATCAACTGACTGAATCACCCAGGTGCCCCTGGAATATCTTAATAGAAGAAAACTCCAGTGGGAATGAACAAAGTCAACAAACAAAGTGCAACAACATGGATGAATTTTACAAACACAGTGTTGGGCAAAAAGAGACACCAAAGAGTAGTATATACTATATGATTCTATTTATATATACAGTTCAAAAACATATCTGTGATGCTGGAAGAAAAGATAGAGATTACTTGTGAGAAGTAATAGTAGAATGGGAACTCTGGGGTACTAGGAATGTTCTCTTTCTTTATATGTTAGCTGCATTAGTATATTCTATTTTTTAAAAGATTTTATTTATTTATTTGATAAATGGAGACAAAGCGAGAGAGGGAACACAAGCAGGGGGAGTGGGAAGGAGAAGGCGGCTTCCCGCTAAGCTGGGAGCCCAATGCAGGGCTCGATTGCAGGAACCTGGGATCATGATTTGAACCAAAGGCAGACACTTAATGACTAAGCCACCCAGGCACCCCAGTATATTCTATTTTTGAAAAGTAATTGAGCTGAACAATTGTGATTGGGAACTTTTCTATATGGATGTTTCTATTTCAATAACAAGTTCAGTTTTTAAATTTAATTTCAATTAGCCAACATATAGTACAACATTAGTTGTTGATGTACTGTTCAGTGATTCACTAGTTGCATATAACACCCAGTGCCCATCCCAACACATGCCCTCCTTACTGCCCATCACCCAGTAACCCCATCCTCCACCCACCTCCCCTTCTGCAACCCTCAGTTTGTTTCCCGGAGTCAAGAGTCTCCCATGGTTTGTCTTCCTCTCTGATTTCTTCCCATTCAGTTTTCCCTCCCTTCCCCTATAGTCCTCTGTGCTATTTCTTATTTTCCACATATGAGTGAAACCATATGATAATTGTCTTTCTCTGATTGACTTATTTCAGTTAGCATAATACTCTTCTATTCTATCCGCATCAATGTAAATGGTAGGTATTCATCCTTTCTGATGGCTGAGTAATATTCCATTGTATATATATGAACTGCATATTCTTTATCCATTCATCTGTTGAAGGACATCTTGGCTCCTTCTACAGTTTGGCTATTGTGGACATTGCTACTATGAACATTGGGGTGTAGGTGTCCCTTCTTTTCCCTACACCTGTATCTTTAGAGTACATATTCTGTAGTGCAATTGCTGGGTCATAGGGTAGCTCTTGAGCAACCTCCATACTGTTTTCCAGAGTCTCTGCACCAGCTTGCATTCCCACCAAAGGTGTAAAGGGGGATTCCCCTTTTTCCCATCCTCACCAATATTTGTTGTTTCCTGTCTTCTTAATTTTAGTCATTCTAACTGGTATAAGTTGGTATCTCATTGTGGTTTTGATTTGTATTTCCCTGATGCTGAGGGATGTTGAGCATTTTTTCATGTGTCTGTTGACGATTTGTATGTCTTCTTTGGAGAAATGTCTGTTCATGTCTTCTGCCCATTTCTTGACTGGATTATTTGTTTTTTGGGGGATGTTGAGTTTGGTAAGTTCTTTATAGATCTTGGATATCAGTCCTTTACCTGATATGACATTTGCAAATATCTTCTACCATTCCATAGATTGCCTTTTAGTTTTGTTGACTGTTTCCTCTGTTGTGTAGAAGTTTTTATCGCAATGAAGTCCCAGTAGTTCATTTTTGCTTTTGTTTCCCTTGCCTTTAGAGATGTGTCTTGCAAGAAGCTGCTGTGGTCAAGGTTGAAGATGTTACTGACTGTATTCTCCTCTAGTATTTTGATGGATTCCTGTCTCACATTAAGGTCTTTCATCCATTTTGAGTCTATTTTTGTATATGGTGTAAGAGAATGGTCCAGTTTCATTCTTCTGCGTGTGGCTGTCCAATTTTCCCAGCACCATTTAATGAAGAGACTGTCTTTTTTCCATTGAATATTCTTTCCCGCTTTGTTGAAGATGAGTTGACCATGGAGTTGAGGGTCCACTTCTGGGCTCTCTATTGTGTTCCATTGGTCTACATGTCTGTTTTTGTGCCAGTACCATATTATCTTCATCATCACAACTTTGTAATAGGGCTTGAGTCAGGCATTGTGATGCCTCCAGCTTTGGTTTTCTTTTTCAACATTCCTTTGGGTATTTGGTCTTTTCTGGCTCCATACAAATTTTAGGATTGCTTGTTCCAGCTCTGTGAAAAATGTCGATAGTGTTTTGATAGGGATTGCTTTGAATGTATAGATTTCTCTGGGCAGCATAGACATTTAAACAATGTTTATTATTCCAATCTATGAGCATGGAATGGTTTGCCATTTCTTTGGGTCTCCCTCGCTTTCTTTCATGAGTGTTCTATAGCTTTCAGAGTACTGATTCTTTACTTCTTTTTTTTTTTTAAGATTTTTATTTATTTATTTAACAGAGAGAGAGAGATCAGATCACAAGTAGGCAGAGAGGCAGGCAGAGAGAGAGGAGGAAGCAGGCTCCCCGCTGAACAGGGAGCCCGATGCGGGCCTCGATCCCAGGACCCTGAGGTCATGACCTGAGCCGAAGGGAGAGTCTTTAACACACTGAGCCACCCAGGTGCCCTGATACTTTACTTCTTTGGTTAGTTTTATTCTTAGGTATCTTATGGTTTTGGGTGCAATTGTAAATGGGATCAATTCCTTAATTTCTCTTTCTTCAGTCACGTTGTTAGTGTACAGAAAATGCAGCTGATTTCCGTGCATTGATTTTGTATCCTGCCATGTTGTAAACTGCTGTGTGAGTTCTAATAACTTGGGGGGGGAGGAGTCTTTGGGTTTTCCACATAAATTATCATGTCATCTGTGAAGAAGGAGAGTTTGACTTCTTCTTTGCCAATTAAAATGCCTTTTATTTCTTTTTATTGTCTGATTGCTGAGGCCAGGACTTCTAGTACTATCTTGAAAAACAGTGGTGAGAGTGGGCATTCCTGTCGTGTTCTTGACCTTAGGGAAAAAGCTCTCAGTTTTTCCCTATTGAGATGATGTTTGCTGTAGACTTTTCATAGATGGCTTTTACGATATTGAACTATGTACCATCTATCCCTACACTTTGAAGAGTTTTAATCAAGAAAGGATGCTGTATTTTGTCAAATGCTTTTTCTGCATCAATTGAGAGGATAATATGGGTTTTGTCCTTTCTTTTAGTAATGTAGTGTATCGCATTGATTTGCAGATGTTGAACCACCCTTGCATCCCAAGAATAAATTCCGCTTGATCATGGTGAATAATCCTTTTAATGTACTCTTGGATCCTACTGGCTAGTATCTTGGTGAGTACTTTGGCATCCATGTTTATGAGGTATGTTGGTCTGTAATTCTTTTTGGTGGGGTCTTTGTCTGGTTTGGGGATCAAGGTGATGCTGGCCTAGTGGAAGAAGTTGGAAATTTTCCTTCCACTTTTTTTTTTTAAACAGCTTCAGCAGAATAGTATTAATTCTTCTTTAAATGTTTGGCAGAATTCTCCTGGGAAGCCATCTGGTCCTGGATTCTTTGTTGGGAGGTTTTTGATTACTGCTTCAATTTCCTTGCTAGTTATTGATCTATTTAGATTTTCTTCTCTTTTTTAAAATTTATTTAATTTATTTATTTGACAGAGAGAGAGAGAGAGAGATCACAAGTAGGCAGAGAGGCAGGCAGAGGGAAATGGGGAAGCAGGCTCCCTGCTGAGCAGAGAGCCCAATGCAGGGCTCCATCCCAGGACCCTGAGATCATGACCTGAGCTGAAGGCAAAGGCTTAACCCACTGAGCCACCCAGGCACACCTGTTTAGATTTTCTTTTTCTTCCTTTTTCAGTTTCAGTAGTTTATAAGTTTCCAGGAATGCATCCATTTCATCCAAATTGTCTAATTCGTTGACATATAGTTGGTCATAGTATGTTCTTAAAATTGTCTGAATTTCCTTGATGTTGGTTGTGATCTCTCCCCTTTTATTCATGATTTTATTAATTTGGGTCCTTTCTCTTTACTTTTGGATAAGTCTGGCCAGAGCCTTATTTTTTTTTTAAGATTTTATTTATTTATTTGACACAGAGAGAGAGATTACAAGTAGGCAGAGAGGCAGGCAGAGAGACAGGGAGAGGAGGAAGCAGGCTCCCTGCTGAGCAGAGAGCCCGATGCGGGCCTCGATCCCAGGACGCTGAGATCATGACCTGAGCCGAAAGCAGAGGCTTTAACCCACTGAGCCACCCAAGCGCCCTGGCCAGAGCCTTATTAATCTTATTAATTCTTTCAAAGATTTCGTTTCTAGTTTTGTTAATCTGTTCTGCCATTCTTCTGGTTTCTATTTCATTGATTTCTGCTTTAATCTTTATTATTTCTCTTCTCTCGCTTGGTTTAGGCTTTATTTGCTGGTCTTTCTCCAGGTCCTTTAGGTGTAAGGTTAGCTTGTATATTTGAGATTTTTCCTGATTTTTTGAGAGAGGCTTGTATTATGATGTACTTCCCTTCTAGGAACATCTTTGCTGTATCCCAAAGGTTTTGAACAGATGTGTTTTCATTCTCATTAGTATCTATGAATTTTTTAAATTCTTCTTTAATTTTCTGGTTGACCCATTCATTCTTTTAATTTTTTTATTATTACAGGTAGCACAAACCCTCCCCAATGTCCACAACCCATCCACCCTATCCCTACCCTCCCACCCCCCAGTAACCCTCAGTTTGTTTCATGAGATTAAGAGTCCTTATGGTTTGTCTCCTTCCTGATCCCATCTTGTTTCATTATTCTTCCCTCCCTACCCCCCAC